>PVJH01013159.1:33928-61081 GCA_004026705.1 Nesogale talazaci
GGGGGGGGGGGGGGGGGAGAAGCATTAAAGAACTAGAGGAAAGTTGTATGTTTTGTCCGTGCTGACTGACTCGTCTCCTCCCAACGTCATTTCTGTAAGGGGATGTGCAGTTGCCTACCTATGGGCTTTGACTCCCCATTCTGCACTCCCATTCATTCACACCGATATGATTTTTTGTTCTTTGATCCCTTATATCTAATTCTATTGACACCTCATGATCACACAGGTTGGTGTGCTTCTTCCAAGTTGACTTTGTTGCTTCTCAGCTATTATATTCAAGCCTTCAAGAATTCAGATGCCTTTTTTTTTAGCTAGGCACCATCAGCTTTCATCACACTTGCTTATGCACCCACTTTATCCTCAGCGATTGTGTCAGGCATCTTGGAATGCCTGGTTAATATAACAAAATGTTCTTCCTTTGAGGGAGTACTTGAGTAGAGGCCCAATGTCCATCTGCTACCTTAATATTTAACATATAAATATATGGACATAGCTCTATTTCCCCATCATCACATATAAATATAATTACATATGTACATACTTTTATTTAAACCTCTCTAACTGTCCTTTGCCTCCTGGTTGTTTAGACTATTTCCTTTTATTTTCCTCTTATCTCACAATCATGTTTAGACTTCATTTGGGTTTCAGCTTACATTTGCTACAGAAAAATGGTGATTTTATCTGAAATAACAAATTCAGAACAAAATAAAAATATAGGTCAATCATAAATTTTTTATTTGTTTCTGTAAAACAATATTTGTAAGGACACATGGTTGAATCAGATATGAAATTGAAATACATGACAAAAGAGAACACATGAGAATGTAAAAATTTTTAGTTTTTTTAAACTTTTGAAGAAAATTCAAATTTATTATCTTTAGATTATTATAATTCATTATACTAATGTTCATTATGTCAAAATTAACTATCCATGTTGCTATTTTGAAGACTTCACTAAATTAATAAGAACAGAAATTGTTGTTCCCAATTACTTAAAGTAAGACATTTAAAGTTAATAGGAGAGAAAATAAATGAAGATGTCAGAGGAAATAAAACAGAATAAACTACCATATGTACAGAGATTGAGAATCTTACATTTTAAACATATACAATTTTTATTTGATGTCTTTTACAAAAAAGGAAAGAATATGTGAAAGTAAAAGATACACAAAGTTATATCATACTCCAAAGAAAGTTATGAGGTCTTATCATTAATTTTAAGGCAAACTATGCAATTACAAAATAAACAAGAACTCCTATAAAAGATGCATACTCAACAAATGGTATGAGAAAATAGTTATTCATCTTACAGCAGATAATTGGTTGCTAAAGTGGAAAGGCAACAGAAAAAAGAAGAAAATCAATTGACAAAGTAGCTGCGATCATGTGGTTCGAACAATTGTGAAAACAATTGTGTGGTTGGCGCAGGGTTGGCGCAGGACTAGAAGAAAGACGGCTGTACTTTATTCTGTTGTACACGCGGGCTCTGAGTCAGAATGGATTTAATGGCACTTAACAACACAACATACTGTCTAATAACATAAAGCAAAAAATGAAATATTGTAAGGAGATCATGCAAATGTTAATCATACTGGCATATTTTAAGCATACTTCTATCAGAAAGAAATAGAAAAATATAGACAGAAATCTTTGAACAGGTAGTGTAAGTAGACAACATATGTAACAGTCTTTTCTTCACTGACAATTTATGGTGTATCAAATCACAAAACATAATCTACATGTTCACTTACAACGTGGACACTACATTAAATAATTTTTAGCTGTACTCTCCCATATTGGTCCTGACTGTCTTGCTTAGAATGCCCTGGACCAATGGTGCAAGACCTTCTCTCTGAAAATGTACATCCCCCAATCGTGATCCTGTAACTGCTTCTATAGTCCTGCTGGTCACCATAATGTAAGCATGTGAGACCAATCTTGCTTTTGCCACATTTTCTTCATATTCCTATGCCCTATTTATTTTAAACCTCACACCTGATCCCCTGGACGCCCTTGCAACCTCTGTTTGGTAGTATCTCTTATCTGGAGAGCATGTCTATTTCTTTATGTTGCTTTGTCTCTTTTAGGACTTAATAAATATTCTATTTAATTTTTTTAAATGACCATATACTTGGTCATGAAGCCAGTATCAAATGCAACCACCAAAAATCATTAAGCCATAGTGAAATAATAGTAGAAATTACTGGTATTCTAAGCATTTAGAAAAGATATTTTTGAAAAATGACTTAAGCAGCAATCCACGGATTGATCCATTACTAAAGGTACTACTCAAATGGAAATTGTAAACATAATTTTAAGAAATCATAACAATAATACAGGCTTTCCTTGGATTACAGATGTGTGACTTATGGACAACTGCTACATAGCCTGAAAACATTTCTGTTGGCTGAGCCCCGGTGGCATAGTGGTTGTGCGTGGGACTGCGGCCCACTGGACTGGCAGTTCAAATCCAGCAGCAGCTCTCCAGGAGCAAAGCTGGGCCACCTACTCCCACCAGAGGGCAGTGATGCCCAAATAACCCGCAAAAACAACAAAGACAAAACAAAACAAAAAACATTTCTGTCATTACCACCAAATGCCATAGCAGGTTGAGTTGAAATGCTAAGTGTCAAGTCAGCAGTTTGAAACTCTCAGGCCCTCCACAGGTGAATCATGAAACTTTTTGTTTAGGGAAACACTTGCAGCCTCCGAAAGCCACCAGAATAGTTCTGCTCTAAAGATTCTCTACCGATTGGAATTGAGATGATGGTTGTGAATTTCTGGTAACTCCCATCCAAGCAAAAGACCTGAAATGTTACAATTTGGCAGATTTCAGCAAAATACTCAGAATGTAAAATACTGGGGGTTGAAACTCAGGAATGGGAAATTTGGAATTGGCATACTAATAATGACTTTCAGGATTTTGAATTATTGGCATTACTGTTAAAGAGCAGGGATATATATTCACAGAAACTCTTGACTGCCATCTTTGAGGAAGGACTCGCCATCTTTGAGTGGGTCAGTGCTGCCTCCCATTGTGCTGAGATTCTGAGGGCTACAGATTTGGCTGCTGTGCCATTGTTATGGGGTTCTTTTTTATGTGTGTGGGGGATTAAGTTTCTAATAAGGTTTGGAGCCATGCATTTTCTCACTCACCCTGGCTAATTTTCAGGCTCATCTTAACTTTAAAGAGTTGAGTCTGTTTAGTGACACTGCCTTGACCATGTCAGAACAAGGAAGACTCCAGTGAAAAGGACTGAAAAGCTATTAAATTTAGTAATGAATCAATCCGTGGATTGCTGCATTTGTATATTTTAAAAATTTGGAATGCTGTTAAAACAATACTCAGAGACAGTGATGCCCCCCAAAAAACAAAGCAAACAAGCAAAACAAAAATTAGAAAGAGGAAACCAGTCCAAAATAGAAAATAATGATGATTACTAAACTTCTAGTTACTCATATCATAAAACTGTATAATGAACAATAAAATAAGCTCAATATTCCAATATTTGCAAGATGAATTAACATAAACAGAAAATCAATTGAAAGAGATTTCATTTCACAGTAAGTAGCTCATCATAGATAAATGTTGAGTAAACTATAAAATGTAAAACAAAGAAAAGAAAGAACTCCAGCGATATCAATCAGGAAAAAATGGGAATGACAAAAAAATCTAATTAAAGCCAGTGAAAATTGAAAATAAGAAAGTGTTAAGATATTAAATCTTGATTATTATATTAAACAGAAGCATGCACAAAATATTCAGAGCAACTTTTTCTTAATAAACACATACAGTGTTTACCAAGAGTAAAATGTAGAGCAAAATTGTGAAGGGTATATACAATGGATTCATACACAACCATTTGAAAAATACATACACCTCCAATCATAATTTTCTCAGTCACAATGCTAGATGAGTTTGCATTGGCACAAAAAATAACCAAAGTGTATGATTCCACATCTTATAGAATAAAAATATGAATTGCAATTTTTGTTGGGAAATATCAACTTTAAAGGAACATAGAAAACCTGATGAGCTGAATATGTTGTTTTTTTAGCTGAATATGTTTTATATCTTGATCTGAGTACTAATTATATGAATGCATAAGTAAGTTAATATCCATCATTTGTACATTTGATTTTTATAATTTACATCTCTAGAAGATGAGAAAGGAAATATGAATACAATTATACCAAACATTTGAAAAATATCAGGTACATGTGGAAATATTTAGATAATTATATCTGAGTATAAGTGAATCAAGAATAAATTTTAAACCTGTATTGTCTTGAAACCACCAAAATGAAAATGAATGCTGCAATTCACCTCACCCCCACGCTATAATCATGCTCATATAAATGAATGCTTGTCTTTTAAAAATTGCCTACATGTATTTGAAATAAGAAATGAAAAGATAATTGATATTTTTATTGTTTCTCATTTGTTGTTATTGTTTGAACTTACCACAGTGACCAGAATAAAACATGACAGAATGAAACATTACCAATCCTTAGCTTATTGTCGCAGCTGTTGTACCAATCCGTCTTCCTGAGAATTCCCTTCCTTATTCTACAATTCTGCAATTTAGTTCACATATGGGGTTGTTCTTTAGAGATTGATTCCTCCTGATGGCATGTGGAACTAACAGATAGCCTCTTCTTCAAGCAGTTCATTATATATTCAATATATTTTACAATATCTTAATTCAAATTCTTTGATTCATTTTTGGTATTCTTTATTCATTATCTAGTTTTCATTATAGGTGATTTTACATGCCATAGTGTGGTCACATACACCTTAGTGTTCAATACGACATATGAGGGATACAACCCCCAAAATAGGAAAAAGGTTCCACTGGGCAGAGCTTTTGTAGCGTGTATTTTTTCCTACTAGGCAAGCAACAAGCAATTTGCTTTGAGTTAATGCACCCAGTTGTGTTTCCTGAGAAGGTTCTCAGATCACAGTGAAATTTTTTGTGAAAGCATTTTTGCTTATCTCATTGTTTTTGATGACTGATTTAAGAGCACAGTGTGCAACTGTGAAATTTTATTGCCCGCAGAAAAATGCTGCAGAAACTGTTGTGATGTTGAGCACTTTACAAGACTCACACTATGGGAAACACTGAAATCTATGAGTAGATTTCTCATTTCAGAAAAAGTTTAAATGTTGATTGATGACAAACCTTGTTCTGGACATCTGTCAAGTTCCAGAATACACAATGCACACTGTGTTAGTCTGGGTAAACTAGAGGAACAAATTTATAGACACCCATATGGGTATAAGGAAATGGTTTATATACAAAAGGAATAGAACACTGAGAAAGCATCCCAACCCAGTCCAGTTCAAAGTCATAAGTCCAATACTAGCCCATAGGCCCGACACATAATGTCTCCTTCCGACTCATGAAGTCCCAGGTCAGTTGGTGCAGAACCCCAGCGCTGGCAGGGGTCTCCCCATGATTCCTCGCTTGCAGGGCTCAGGGTCCTTCAACAGCATCCAGTGGTTACAGAAGCAACTCATCTGGGCAGGGGTCTCCATGTGGCCTCTCCAGCTTCAGAGGCCTGACTCCATCAGGGCAAAGCCATGTGGTTTCTCCCCTGGCTCCTCAGACACTGCCATCTTGTTCTGTCCGTGATTCATCATATCTGAGACTAACTCCCAACAGCTGGGGAGATAGCTTCTCATCTTCACGAAGGAAATATCGTGAAATTTCCCAGAAGTCCCAGGAGAAAGCCATGCCCCCCACGGAGGCTTCATTGGCTACTCAATGGCTATCTCCAGATTAACAGGCTAGACTCCACCCCTACATCTCAATCATAAAATTAACTAAGCACATGACCGCCACAGACATAAGTGTTGACTCAGTGAATTTGAAGTTCCTTCCATCAAGTCAGACATCTAAATATGCTATCTATTTAGTGGTCCTGAAAAGAAAGTGTAACAGTGTGAGACATCAATGACTGGTTTTGTGGCAGAGTGGCACTTGTTTTTCCACCATGAACTGGATCTGCTTATGTAGCCATCTCAGTGTGCCAGCTTTTGGCAAAATACAACATTCCTATCTTACCTCACACATTGTACTCCCCTGACTTCACTCTGTGTAAATTCTTTTTGTTTTATAAATCAAAAAAAAAAAACATTAAGGGATAACAGTTTGATGATATAGAAGTGATGGAAGAAAAAAATATGGGACCCATTTGTGATAAGTAAGTTAATTATGCCAACCTGACCAATAGGAGCATGTGGGATCAATTAGTTCACAGTTTGATTAAAGGGCAAATTGATAAATGCCTTCTCAGTAAGTTCTGCCCTTCTATCTCTTGTTCTCTAGTGATCAGACAAACCAACATGTGACTGCTTTAGCTGGTTCTGTGCCTCAACTTGGTAGCGACATTACCTGTGGGACAGTCAAACTGTGGATCCTGTCGCTAGGACTTGAGACTCCTTCAAGGCCTGCTTTACCACACTGCTAATGTAGCTTGAATGTGAAGCTGGTGGATTCTGTTATCTTGCATTGCTGAAGGTCAATGAACCTCACTAAGCTCTTGAGCTGCTGACTGTTGATGACCTGCCCTGCTGCTTGCTGCCTTTGGACAGACTGCCTGCATCTCCCGAGGTAATACTCAGCTTCCTTTCCTTCCTTGACCTTCGACCCAGCAGCCCTTGTGAGTTGAAGAACTTACAATATATTAACTGTTCCACAGAAGTAAGTTGAACTGAGCTCTCTGTATTGCTGTGTGAACTAACTAGCTTTTACATTCCTCCATGCTGTATAATATAATAATATAATATATAACTCTATATATTATAATATATAACTCTAGATAACCTTGCCTAACACATCACCGAATAGATGAGTTTGGAAAATTGTTTCCAAAACTAGAATAGCATTAAATTTAATGGAGAGTATTTTGAATGTGATAAGGTTGTTTTGTAAAACAATCTAAAGATATGGCTTGGGGGAGAGAGGGGGGATTCTGTTCTTTGGGTCATACCCACTCATATTTATTAGAATTCTTCTGTGAATTCTCAGTGATATTTTTGAATGCTGCTTCCAGGGCAAGGAGCCCTGGTTGTGTGTTGGGTTGTGCCAGGGACTACTAATCTCAAGGTCAGCAGCTCAAAATCACCAAGAACCCCTCTGGAGAAAAATGAAGCTTTATCTATATAAATATAATATATATGAATCTATAAAAATTTACAGTCATAGAGTCCTCCCACAGGACGCACTCTACCCTGTCCTTTAGTATTGCTATAGAGTTGACCTGACTTTCTGGCAAGGGGTTTGTTTGTTGCTGTTGTGTTTCCATATATTTTAGTTGTGGACTCAAGTAAAATGAAATGGTTGGCAAATTCAAACTTTTCTACACTTATTATGCATTGTTTATAGGTGTGTTTGTGAGAATTTTCACTCTATTTTTGTTGAAGCTTAATCCACAGTTAAGTCTATGCAGTGTTTGACTCTCAGTTATGGCTTCATGTAGCTTCTACCTTTATGGCTATAACCAAGGTTGTGCCGTCTGCATATTGCAGATTGTTAGTGAGTCTTTCTCCAGTACTAAGGCTGCGTTCTTCATTGTATACTCCAGCTTCTCACAGTATTCTCTCCTTAAATTGAATACGTATGGTGAAAGAATACTACCCCGATATACATCCTTTTATGGATTAAAAATTGCCTCGCTAAGTTAGCTGTGAGGTCCATGTGGGCAAATAATGTGTAGTTATCTTTGCGTGTGTGTTTTCCTAAGATATAGTAATGTATATTGTATTTATGCATTTCATTTGAATCCAGAAAAGAACAAAATGAAGCATATTAATTTTTGCCATGCATTGCTAGAATTTTTCATTAAGTTTAAAGTGATATGGTTATGTTAAGCTTCTTTTTTATATTGTGAAATCGTAATAGATAATATTTGTTCTAAAGCCATAGTTTGAGGAATGTGTTGATTATTTTGTAGCCTCAGGAGTCATGTGCTATTCTCAACTGGGCAATCCCAAGAACTATGCCAGAGTTCTGACTTAGAAAATCCTAAAGGTATTAGCCACACTTCAAAAAAATTGTTGCATTCGTTTTGTGATGCTGCTTGTTATTTGAATTATTTTTTGAAAGGTGATTTTATAAGAATTTTTACCCTAACTACTTAATATATTTGGCTTTGGCTCTTGCTGTGGGTTTAGGCAATTAATCTATGGAGCTGACTTTCTTAAAATGTGTGTGTTTTAAATGTGGGTCAGATCTCGGATTTTGGATAGCATCACAGTCATAGAATCTTAATGAAACTGGAAAAAAGAAGGAACTGCTGTTGATTAAGACACAATTCAACTTTAAGGACTTCTGGATATTTATTACTTCATGAGTTCTGTTTCTTAAGCTAAATTCCAAGTACTGAGCTAGACTACTTGTGTGGACTTGTAATCTTCGTCTATCAGGTTTTTGCCATCCTAGTTTATTTCCTTGCTTTTCAATTGTAGTTTCCTCTTTTATTTTTGTTCATAATTAACTAGGAGTTCCTAAGATGTGATTTCTTTAGTGTGCTTGAGTTGATCCCAACTTTCTCTCTTTCTCATTTTATGACAATGGTCCTCAAATAGTATTCTAGAGACCTACTTAGAAAACTCAAAATGGAGAACATTGTAAATAACAACTATCTATTTCTTTTAGAAGATTGTGAGAAAAAGGTAGACAAGCGATAACTAATGACAACTTCATGATGTGACATATAAGAGTTGCTATAGGGCTGGTGGAACCACTGAGTAAATGTTTGGAAAAGTGGAAGTTCAAACCTAGCAACCATTTCATGGAAGAGAATGGAGGTCATCTGACCCTACAGAGATTTACATTCTTGGAACCTCTATAAAGCACTTTTACTCTGTCCTGTGGGTTTCCAATAAATTGGAATCACCTGATTGCTGTAGGTTTGGCATATTATGTGTTATAGGCATAGTACATTGAGAAAGCACTTATCATTAAATGTTCATGAATTGCTGGAAAAATACTCCACAACCAACTTGATTGAATAAGAAAGAAATTTACTACAGTTTAATCACACGGTTGAATCCTAGTTTGAATCCTGTGGCTCGTGAGCCATGTGCGGCTCTTTCAGTGTGAACGTGCGGCTCTGAAGCAACATTGAAACCATTTGCAAGTTATTTCAGTTATAACCATTATGATTATTTCAGATCATAATGGTGATTTGATTTGTTTGGAAAGACATATTTTAAGGTTCTTGAGTGATTTTTAAAGTTGTTAGGAGGGACAGAATTGGCTCTTCAGTCTGAAGAGTTTGCCAACACCTGCACTAAGTCATTCTATTCTTTCTTTTATAATTTTAATTTTAATTAATTTATTTTTTAAACATTTGCAAACAATTCCAGGTCCATTATTTTATAACACAACCTGCTCTTTCAACACAGATTCCTGGAGTCATAACCAGTCATTATATTCTCCACGAATAACGTTCTTGATGTCATATCACAGCATACGGTTTTCAGTGTTTAATGCATCCAATCTGTTCTTGACATGTTTTCAAAAACTCAGGTGGAACACTTGTGATGTTGTATTTTGGTTCTAGTTGACTTATTTTAATTTTCTTCAACTTTGATGTGAGCTTACATATGGGCAGTTCATGGTCTCTTTCATCGTCAGTCCCATTTTAACTATGATATTTAGCTGCTCCTTCACCTGTTTTTACAGATGCAATTTTTATGTTGCTTCTCCATCACCTCTTTCCAAAGAGATAATCAATTTTGATTCTGTGTATTATATGTATGTAGCTATACTTTGCATTGTTAAAAAAAGTATTTGCATGAAGAAATCACCGTTCTTTCACAATGTTATCATGAGGTGTTCCACTTTCTTTCCATCACTGACACCTTATTCTTCTACTTCTGAGTCTTTCTCTTTGTTCCAGCTTTTGTAATGCGGTTGCCAAGATTTATCAATGGATCTTAATTGAATGCTGTTCAATTCTAGGCTGAAGACATTGCTCATAAACCAAATTCCCTGCCATAAAATCATTTTTCATTCATAACAAGCCTACAGGACAAGATAGAATTGCCTCTGTTGGTTTCCAAACTGTAACTCAGCCTTCTGCTCTGAAGTTGCTGGTAGATTAAGACTACTAATCTTCATGTATCTGTCCAGTGCAACGCTCATGAAGCACCCAGAGCTCCATTTCTGCATCACTAGTTTTAGTGATTCGTTTGAAAATTTGAAAAGTAGTTGTAGTAATTGGACTTCTTTGTATTTGGATAAAAATTATCCTATTAGCCTCTTCATTGTACTTCAAGTTTAATCTTAAAATATCCTTTTTCACAATTAGTGCTACAACTAATGCTCCTCTTGAACCTGATATTCTAAGAATATTAAATTATATGCCTTATAAAATTCAAAATGGCCAATTCAAGTCCATTTCAGTTCACCAAGAACTATGATATTGATTTTTGTGCATTCCATTTCATTTTTGAAGACTTCCCATTTTCCTACATTCATACACTCTAAAATCTGATAATGAATTGCTGTTTGCAGCTGTTTCATTTCATTTGGAGTTTATCTATCAGCAAATTAAGTTTCCAAATATTTTACTTTGAAGATTTTACTTCATTTATGTCATTCATTATGATCAACTCTGAGAAGGAAGTTCTGTCTTTTGTCTATTTTCTGACCTGAAGGTCTCATCTTTTGTCACTATCCCTGACAATATTCTACATTTTTAAAATGAAGCTTACAGTGTCTGGTTATATCTCAATGTTATTTATAAAGATTTCCTCCAACATGGACAGCCTATCCATTCTTCACAGTCTGTTCTCAGTCTGCTTAAAAAGAAATTTATATCAAGAAAATAACTCCTATAATTGTAAAGACTGCTTCAGGTGATTCAATTGACAAGTTAGAGTGGTAGCTAGCAATGATGAAACCAAATTCTCACAAAGTTGCAGGTCAGGCAGCAGACTAAATACAATGAAGTATATCGGTATATATACACACACAAAGTTGTACTATATATAAATCAAATATATAGGTATGTGTATACATAATGCATTTTATATAAATTAACATAGCAGTTACATGAATACATGTTTATGTAGTACTTCCAAGGAACTTATGCATTCACAGGCATCAAATTACAAGTAGCAACTGTGAACATTTGAGATTAGTTTGCCATCTACAACATCACAATTTTGTCTCTAGTAATTTCATAGATGTTAGTGGAAAACAGCAGTCTTCCAGATCAAACACAGAGAATATTATTCCTGATAGTACAGCACACAAGATCAATGCCACATTCGTTCTACTTTTACTTGTCTTCTCATATGTAGAGACTGATGTGGGGTCACTGATCAGGATGATGTGAATAGATAGAGTTTGCATTATTCCCAAAGATTCCAAGCACAGATCAGCCTCATTGATTAGATGTTCTACAAGTAAAAATGCTCAAATCTTTCATGAATAGAAACATTGTGTTATCATATGGGGAAGCAAAAATACTTACTCTCTGAGAGGAGACACCATCTGTTACTCTAAGACTGTCCACCATCAAAAGGATCTTGAAAATTCAGGGCAGTGCAAACCCCGTCAATGCCTTTGTGAGTATAAGATGTTGAGAAACAAAAATAACCAAGGGGAATATTAAACAATCAGTGAAAAGATGAATATTATGTCTTTGGAAATGTTCACAGTAAGACAAAATAGTACGCATGACAAATACGACTTTTAGTAGATAAAATATTTAGGAAAAACAATACTACTGATGAAGAACATTGCGAATGTTGGGAGTATCCTTTCTGGTCACTGCCCATCGTGCTTTCCTAAATCATAGTTAATTCATTCAAACTGACTGAGGGCAAGCCATAGTACTTAGGGAAATTAATACTCTTAGGGAAAACAATACGCTTGATAAAGAATATTGAGATTTTCAAGGAGTACAAGAAATTGTTCCAGGTAGGTCAAGAAGGGAAGAGAAAAAAATTAACAGCTGGGGTGGAATTTCACCCCTTAAATTTAGTCTCTCTTAAGGAAAAATGGATGAAATCTATATATATTTGTTGTAAATCAAGGCTTCACAAGTAAAATCAAATCTCATTCTGACCTATTTAAATTTTGTTTACTATGAAGTTGATTTGTTGCATTTTCAAACATCCTACTCTGCTAAGAGGAATGAAAGGGGAAATTATCTTATTACTACCATTATTTTATATGCAGTATGTATGACATGGAATAACATATACATATACTTGGAGTCTGATAAATGGCTGCATTCAAGTCCCCAAAATGTTGCTCTGGTAAAGCTACTTCAAGTCCCTGAAGTACTTTGGGCCTCTGCAAAAATCCTTTTGGTATTCACTTCATTGTAAATGAAAAATCAACTTTTCTTAGGAGAAGCAAGCAAACAAACCATAATCTCCCATCCCCAGAGATCCAAGTTGACTTTGTAATCCAATACTCCTGAGGTGAAGGTATTTCCAAGGTTGGCAATGTACATTCCTCCTGCTTGGGATACTTTTTCTGGTCATTTTCCTTCGTGTTCTCTCCACTAACAGTTAATGCAGCCAAACCGACTTGCATCCTTTGGGACTAAGTTGGGACATTTGGGCCTGTTTATGGCTGTAGAAAATACAATTTTGTATATTTTGAAGGAACTGGGAAGATAGTTTGGATATTATAAAAATTCTGCAACCTCTTGAGGATAGTATATTTCACAGAAGGTATAATGATAAGAAGAGTTTACTCTGATCTGCCAAAACAGGGTCTAAAATCATGATAGAAACGTTATTCAGCCATACTACTACTTATAATATATATAATTACACACATATATGTGCTTTAAAGACAGTGAAAATTAGTTTATGTCACATAACTTGCTAAAATAAATTTCCCTAAACTCAGCACCTTGGAGACTTCTTACTTGACATAGAATATGAAATATATAGTTCTGAGTATAGGAATTATTTCTTTTCCATTTATCTTAAAAAATAAAGTTATATTTATGACCTGAAGTCTTATAAACACTATAGATTTTTGAGACTGCTAATCTTTAAAATTATTACTTATACAGCTCCAATATTTCTGAAGTGTAAATTTGGATTGCAGTACTGTCAGAAGTTGCAGCAAGATTTTCTGGTGCATATGGGAAAATTGATTTGCATTCCTGGGGAATTGCACTGACTACTTATCCCATTGAATATGTAAGCAGTGTTTCTATATTCCAATCATGAGAATACGTACATAATAAAGGAAGTGCTTGTCTGATAAAGGCATGTAAAATGAATATGCATTGTGACTTACTTAACTCTTCTATTTATTCTGAAGTTAATTTGCAGCATTTTCATGATATGCTTCTATGCTAGGGTTTGGGAAGTTAGGGAAACATTTTGGGAAACCAAAATAGTCTATCATTTAAAGAAGGTAATTTTCAAATGTTTGACTGATTTATTTTTATGCTATTACATGGCATTTTGATGTAATTTATAATCCACTGAAATGGATTTTGTCATATACTCAAATGTAACAGAAACTAAAATATAGTACATACTGGAGAATACAAAATATATTTATAATGTAGAACAATTTCATTTAAGTGGTGTAGAAAAAATATGACCACTGAATTGAGACACCAGATATTTTATAATAAACTAATTTGAGTGAAACAAATAAAAAAAGGAAGCATATATAAAACAAACACATATCATGAGTTTCATATGTATAAGCAAATATACAAAGGGCTTTCAAGAAGTGCATGGAGAAATCACATTATCCTTCAAACCTATTTTTCCTTTGAAATTCTCTTCTTTACTATAAATGTTTGATTAATATTTTCTTCAACTGATTTCATTAAAGTATTAGTATGCACAATAAAATATTTAGTTATTACTTTCATGGATTTTGAAGATATTTCCACATATAATCTCATTCAAGATTGATAAAAGCTATTTATATTAGAAAGGAAAAATGTTATATTGGTTTTATCATATGGGTCTAGGGCAGTCATTTGTATTCCCTTTGTCCTAAAGCTTTAAACAATAATAAGGTTGAACAAAATTTGTGAAACAATTGTTTGCAGTGATTACAACACAACGCACTGCCATTGAGTAGTTTGAGAAACCCACAAAGCCATTCTTCCCTGACCTGTAGGGTCCCCGTCTTCTCTCCCACTCAGTCATGAACTCACCACCACAGAGTTTATTCAGTTCCATGGTGACACTGCAGCAGCACAGGGTAGAAACGTCCCTGTGGCTTTCTGAGACTCTAACTTTACAGGAGCAGAAATTCTCATCGTTCTCCAGCAAAGCAAGGGGATTTCAAGCTGCTGAACTTACAGTCATTGGATAATGTAAAATAAGAGTACGATTTATTCTAGAGGAAGGGATACTCTTGAGGTAAGTCTCTGCTGTCACCTGCTTCTCGGGAAAAGAATTTCCAATAACTGCAGCAAGCCATTGTCCAATTAGAATAGGGTACTCCTCTTGAGAAGATTTACAGAAAAGTATCTCTGACTATAGATGAGGGCACAATTGGTGGAATAAGTCCTACAGTGAGTAAGAAAGTGGCAAACATTCTGAGTGGCAGTTTCCGCTGATACCCTTGCCTGAATGTCGAATTTACATGCTAGGAGAGAGATTACATATACTTACCAGACAGAAGTTGCTGTGAGGTTAAGAGAGCAATAGAAATATTGAGAACAAATTTAGAATATTAATAGTCTTTCCCAGTTAAATGGATAAACTTTTCTTGCCTAAAATGAAATTATACTTAAATACATACTAATGATGATAAGGATATGAGGGAGGCTTATTAACAACCTGACATACGCAGATGACACAATCTTTCATGCCGAAAATGAGGAAGACTTAAAGCACTTGCTGATGAAGATCAAGGGTGGCAGACCTTTTGGTGTGGGTTATAACTCAATGTAAGGAAGATAAAAACCCTCACAAAAAGACCAGTAGTAACACATGACAAATGGTGAAAGGATTGAACTTGTCAAGTGTTTTGTTTTGCTTGGATTCACAATCGTTGCTCATGGGATAAAAAGCCAAGTGCTCAAAGACTAATTGCATTAGGTAAATCTACTGTAGAAGAACTCTTTGGAATAATGAAAAGCAAGGACATTACTGTTACTTTGCACCTGACCTCATCTGCATATGAAAGTTGGACTTTGAATGAAAAAGACTGAAGAAGAATTGGTATATTTGAAATGGTGCTTGACAAGAATATTGAAAATATGAACTGCTAGCAGGATACAGTGATCTACCTCAGGAGCAAGACAGTGATCCTTAGAAGCAAGGATGGGAATGCTTTGTCTCTATGCTTTGGATAGGTTGTCAGGAGAGATCAGTCCCTAGAGGAGGAGGTCATGCTTGATAAAGTAGAGGGGCAGAGAAAAAAGGAGAAAGTTTTCCATGAGATGATAGTTACAGTGACTGCATCAATGGACTAAAGTATAGGAACAATTACGAGAATGGTGCAGGACTGGGCAGTGTTTCTTTCATTTGTGAGTAGCTTCGCTATGGGTTGGAATAGACTCAGTGACACCTGAAAACAACAGTGAAAGTCAAAGATTTTATACTTCTGTATAGGTTAAGAATGAACTTGGGCAAAATAGAACATTCTCACACTGAACCAATAAGCATTATGCATTATGATTAATGTGAAAAATTGATCTTGTGAATGATTTTGTTGATCTTGGATCAACAATCAGTGTCCTGGGAAACAACAATTAAAAAAAGCAAATGGCATACTGCATTATATAAATTTATTTAAAAGACACCTTTTAATGGTGTTTTTGTGCTTGTTTTTTAAGCAAAGGTGTTATTTTGATGAGGAGGGTACATATGACCTAACTTATGGTGTTTTAAGTTGCCTCAAATGCATGTGGATGCTGCACAATCAAAGAGGGGTTAGTTAGCATTGCATCGACTCAGCCCCGTGGGGCCTGTAGGCACATAGGCACATCGGACTGAAACATCACCTAGACCTGCATCATCCCCACAAATATTCTCAAGATCCTTTCTTTTTTTTTTGGCAGCCACTATACTATGTTAATCTATTTCATTGAGAGTTTTCCTCTTTTTTGCTAATCCCTTACTTTCCCAGCGACTGATATCTTTCCCAGGGACTGGTCTCTCGATAACATATCAAAAGTGCCTGGACAAAACCTTGCTGTCATCACATCTAAGAATTATTTCAGTTAAACCACCTCCTATTAGTTATTCCTCAGAAGACTTATGATACTTTTAATACCCTTTGCCAATATCATAATCCAAATGCATCTATTTTCAGCTATCTTCCTTGTTCATTGTCAACTTTTTAAAAATAATCATTTTACTGGGGACTCATACAGCCCTTATCATAATTCATATGTCCATCCATTGTAGGCAAATTATATTGGTACATTTGTTGCCATCAACATTATCAAAAGTTTCTTTCTACTTAAGCCTTTGGTATTGGCTCCTCATTTTTTTCCCTCCCTCCTTGACCTCCTCTATGAACGCTTGATAATTTATAAATTATTTTGCCATATCATACACTATACAATGTCTCCCTTAAACCCCTTCCCTGTTGTCCATACCTCAGGGAGGAGGTTATATGTAGATCCTTATAAATGCTTTCCCGTTTCTATTCCACCTTCCCTGTATCGCCACTCTCACCACTGGTCCTGAAGGGCTCATTGGTCCTGGATTCCTTGTGTTTCTAGTTCCTATATGTAGTAGTGTGCATCCTCTGTTCTAGCTGGATTTGTAGAATTTGGATAATGATAGGAGTGGAGAGGAAGTATTTAAGAACTAGAGGAAAGTTGCATATTTTGTCATTGCTACACTGTTCACTGACTGGTTTGTCTCCTCCCCATGACCCTCTGTCATTGTCTCTTTCACAAGAATAGTAGGCAAATGAAAATGCTACAGTTTGTACCAGGCACACCTTAGTCCTTTTTCAAAGTGACATAGTTACTTTTATACTTTAACTAAATCTTGTCTAGCCTATTTTTCCAATGTTACACACAATCTTTGATTTCTTGTCTTCCATGAACACGTATTATAGCTTCATTCAAAATTAAATATTTGAAAATGACATTTTTCCTTTTATCACAATATCATCTATTGGTTAAGTTGTCAGGATTTTTATTTTCTTTACATTGTCCTGTAATCTATCTTGAAAGTTTCAGTCTTTGAGTTTTATCAGAATGTCCTCCAAGGTCTCTTTGTATGTCATCTGCATATTGCAGAGTAGTAATCAGACTACCTTCAATCTTCTCTGTATAATTCAGCCTCTTGGATTGTTTTCTGAGCAAACAGTTGAATAAGTATGGATATAACCTAAATGCACAATGTTGCTGATTTTAAACCAACCAGCTTACCTTTGAGGTGCTTTAAAAGTTGCCTCTTTTCCTATGTATAGGTTCCTGTGAGTACTGGAAAGTGATGTGGAATTCTCATCCTTCTCCAATTTATCCAAAGTTTGCTAAGACCCACATAGTTAAGGGTCTTTGCATGGGGAACAAAGCACATAGTATTTTATTAGTACTCTCTTTGTCAAGCAAACTTGACAAATTGCGGGATTAATATCTTTTGAGGATCCACCCAAACTACTGAATTGCGAAAATTTCTGCTGCAAAGAATCATTCTGGCTGTGTTTCTTCAAAATTGGTTATTTTGGTAGTCCATGAATAATTCCTATTCTTGGCTAACATTTTATTGAAATATACCAATATTCCTCTGGTCTTCCTTAGTCATTGTGAAGTTTTTGTATGCCTAAGATGCAAAAGAAAAGACTGTGGTTTCTGTCGTGCACTTCTTCAAATTATGTGATACGCATGATTTAAGAGTCATCCTCAAAGTTAGACCTTTGTTTCCCAACATTTTCTTCAAAGATATCTTTTCCAGCATATTTTCCCATATTTTGATTTCCTGAATGCTGTTTCTATGGGGTGTGATTATGGATCCAAGTAAGACGGACCCTTTAACAATTTTGACTCTTCTTTTATTTATTGGGAAGTTGCTTAATAGTAGAATTGAACAAAATTTTGTTTTTATTTTGTGAGGCATGAACTATATATTCTTTGATCTTCATCACAAATTGCTTAAAGTCTCCATTTCTAGCAAGCAAGGTTATCTGCATATTGTTGGCTGTATTGCACACACACATATATGATCAGCTTTTTGAAATTAATAGCTAACTGTATCTAATCATTGTCATATATAACAGAGCCCATCATATGTGGGATTCTAAAGTATTAGAGATTTTTTTAAAAAGATAAAATAGATGTTGTTATGCATTATTAGGTAAGAAATCAAATTTTCTTTCAAAAGTCATTACTTGAAAGTAGCAAAATCTGTGAAAGATTATATATTTATTGCAATGTCATATATACTTTTCCAATGAATATTTAAAACATTACCTTCTCCTATGTAGAGATGGCTCATGCTGAGTATTGATTTCAAAGACCTATTTGTATTCAAAGAAAATATTCTTCAGAGCAAGAATTTTAAATTATACTCTTGAAAACTTTCCTGCTTTAGTCGTAAAACAAATTATACTGGTTTTTGAGAGAGTTGTAGAGCAGTTCAAGGAACATAATCTATAGAATTAGATAAATAATTTAAGGTAGGACCCTAATTAGTTTAATAAAATTAATAATTAATAATTCCCCAAACACATAGAAAAAATGCTTTGTTCTGTTCAAAGTGTCATCATTCTGCTTCCTTCTTAGATACATCAAATTCATGTTGCCCTCATTTATTGGGTGTGAAAACTGCATCTCGAGTATGTGTGGAGACAGGCCGTATTTTCTGAGTGCTTAGAGAAGACTGGGTTTTCTGCTTCTTGGGACAGCATCAATGTCACAGCATTAAAAAGTGACAAAAATCACATCTTTCTTCCAGATCTAGATTATCACCTGTGTGATATGGTAACATTTCATGTGTGCACACCTGCTTTTTCTGGGCCCCTGCAAGCTTTGATTATTTATAAATTCAAGAAAACACATTTACCACACTTAAATATGAATCAAAACACCAATGAAAACACCAGACCAAAACAAGCACTATGACTATAGTTTTAAGGAGCTGTTTGAAGAAAAGAAAATGATCAATTTGGCAGAGCAAAAAGAATAAAGGAATGATCTGTGGAAAGCCTATGGATTTCCGTATCGTACAGTTTGAAAAAAATAATGCTAACCAGATAGGGAGAGTAAAATGTGGGACTGACCAGTGTAAACATAGTTTAATAGTCTCTGCTCACTTTGAAATCACTGATCAAGTACCTAAAGCAGGATGATGTGCAGTCCTGGGAGCTTTCCACTTCTAATGCACAAATATCCCCAAAGGGAAGACAAACACACATTGGCTATTATTTTGATAAATCTGGAGCGAAAAACACTGCACAAGACCTTATCCAAAAATATCATAATTGTGGCACCATTCACATCATCATGTTGCTAGTCTAATCTTTTTCCCCTTCTTTGACATGGCTAATATTTTAAATGTGTCAGATTTAATATTAAAGGCTTTGAAGAATATTATGTACTTTAATCTTCCACTTAGGTCTAAGTGATATTTTGTATTTGGATTTTTATATGTGAAAATTGAACCTTCTCTTGGATCAAAATTCTATACTTTTAACCAGAAAAATAAAACTACTCATTTGGCAGCCAGCTCTGAAACTCACAGGAATTCAGAAATACATCCTATGACACATCTTCAACTAATAGGAACTGAAGCAAGTACTTCCTGAATGCCAACAGTTGGACATTTAGTCCCTTGCGAATCATATTGAGAATGGCCTCAGCAAAATGATACACCAGTGTAAGATTTTTACTCTGAAGATAACAAAGAAAAATTGAATCTCGTTTCTTAACTCTCTTGTACATTAACTGAGGAATTTGTAACTTTCTTTCCCACTCACTCCAGAATCTGTAGTAAAATGAATTCTGGAATGATAGACACTAACTCTTACCAAATCACTCTTTGAGTCTTCTCTTTAAAGTATAATTTTTATCCTATCCATTTAGGTTGTAGCCATATTTTGAGCACTTGCTTATGGCCAGCTTGTGCTTGCCTGCTATAACTGACACTTCTTTTCTGTACAGTTTAATCCTGTTTTAAGATTAAGCCTCTCTCAGTTAACTATAAGATATTTTTTCAATGTATATTTTTAATATTCTAAATATATCTACTTTAAAATATTTGATAGATAATACATGAGTCACTCTTCTAATATCTGAAATGTTTCATTTGTTTTTAATACTTCAATATTTACCTAGCCCTTTTCACATCTTTGACTATTATTTTTTATACCTTTCATGGCTATCTTTACACATAATCTATTTAATATGTAAATTTATGGGACTACCTAAGGGAGCCATATCTTTCTACATTCTAATTGGAACTCCACAATATTATGCATTGTTTTTCTAAAGTATATATTTTGAGAGTTAAGGTTGCAGGATCTATATAATGGTAAAGATATCATGGTGATCAAAATTTAATACTTGCTGTCAGAAAATAAGGAACAAACCACTACAGAAAACAATTCTATGAGGATGCCATTTTGCTGTTGTTGCTATTATCAAGGGTTCAAGAGGAAGGACAGGTAGGGGAAGGAGGGGGGAAATGAGAAACTGATGTCAAGAGTTCAAGTAGAAAGAAAACGCATTGAAAATGATGATGGCAGCATATGTGCAAATGTGCTTGACATACTGAATGAATGTATGGGTTTTGATAAGGGATGTAAGCACTCCCAATAAAAGTATTTAATAATAAAAAAGAGAAAGGGGTCATTCCGTTAAAGGCCTCTTGGCAATAGTTTTCTGCACATTATCAGAGCAGGTGGCCCAGATCAATAGTACTATCTTCCTACACAGGAGAACTAAACATTTTCTTAGTCTGATTTCCTACAATTAGATGTAATTTTCAAAGGAAAACAAAGTTAAAAAATAAAACATCAAAGAAAACAGATATATGATAGGGTGAGTAGTCCAAACAAATTAAAATTAAATAATCTTTGAAGGTTGATCTGCATAGCTGCAATGAGTGTAGAATAGTATTTCATGCTAGAATATAAAATTCTCTGGGAAATAATAGTGAATAATTCAACTTTTCCTACAGTTGACTACAGTTACTGCCACATGGTCGATGCATAACAAAATTTTTTAGGAGTGAATATTTTCTTGATTATAAGCTAATAAATTAACAGATGTCCAACAAACACATTGCTTAAATGATGATCAATTTTTATTCATGAACTAATGAGTACAAGGTAATGCTAAAGAAAATATCACATATGCTATGTCTGCACCTGCTCTTTCGTGGACACATTTTTATGATTAATTTTTCATATTTTGTGATTTAAAGAGGTTGATCAATCATCATTTTTCTACGCTGAGTTTATAGCCAAATAATGGATATAAACATGCATTTTTAGGAGTAAAAATGTCTTCCATGACACTTTCTGCCTGATGAATATGGTGAATTTGAAATTAGTCTATAATAAGATCTGGATGTGGTTCCACTTTCCCTACCCTCATTGCAAAACAGACCTCTATGGATATAGTGGAAACCGAGATGGCCGGTTGTGCATCAGTAGGCTTCTTCCCTTTTTTTCTAGTAGGAATATCTTCAGTTTTTAGCTAAGTACATAATTATAAACAAGTAAATATTGCATATCATAATTTTGTTTATAAGCATATATCATCAGGTAACACCATTGGCTTAAAGTAGAATTATTCCATAATAGATTCAAGACACTGTTTAATATTTTTCTCTTCCTTGACCTTTATTCTGGCCATGTTTCAGAGATATAGATACATAGGGAGAAACTTTAATCCTCATTTTGTCATTGGCAGGTGAAATATACATTCTAGCATAATGAGCTTCAGGAAGTGCTAGTCTCTTAGTATTTAAGGCTGCAGGGTTGTCGCAAAAGAACTAGTCTGCTTATCTCTAAATTTTTAAAAGAAAGAAAGATATATTCACTGCTATTTTATAATTTTATTTTTATCTGATACACACAACTGAATATAATCTGACACAGTAAAACAGAGACACAAGCAGGAACAGAGATTTCTAATTGTTTTACATCCATTAAAATCTCATAGCAAGGACAGAGAAAAATGAAATGATGAATATGCCTTTTAAAAGCAGACTTCAGCTGTTACCCAAATATTCTTGCCTCATAAAGTGGAAGCACATAAGTTACATTGCAAATCACACAAAAAAGAATATCCCAGAGGAAAGAGTCCTACTATTCAGTTTCTCCTCTTCTTTGCAGTCAGATAAGCCACTTCTTTTTAAAGAGGCATAAGAGATTGGGAAGAAGACCACTGTGTTACTCTGCATAAGTCTCAAGTGACACTATAGAAAACTGAAATTCAGGATGTAGTGATGTCCAAAGGGAAACTTATCACAAAGTTATAATAGTGAGGAGAAAAATTTATTCAGTATATGCAGAAAAAAGAAAATAGAAATGGGAAATGGACTGACACAGTAGCTAAGTTACATGCACAAAACTATTTCAAAGATGGGAAAAGAAATACAAGCCCACATGATAAATTTAGGGTAGAACTGTCCCTGGGAATTGACGGGACTGTAACTCTTTAATCTTTGTCCCAAGGAGCGGATGGTGGTTTCAAGCTGCTGATCTTAGAGTTAACAGCCCAACTAAAAACAATTACACCACCAGGATTCCTAGTTTCTTCCACAGAGAAGATAATTACTATTACTTCCTCTTCCAAATATGATTTATATAAGTTTATGGTAATAATAGATGGGTCTCTTTTTGATGCAACTGGCAGGGCAAAAAAATGATGATGGGCCTTATGTTAGACTGGGTTCTCTAGAGAAACAAAACTAAGACACACACACACATACATATATATATATATACATATACATATATATATGAGTGAATATATGAAACAGCTAATCAGTACACAGAGTAGTACAGAGGGCTCAGATCAACTCATTTCTGTGAGATTGTTAATATATTGGCAGTCCTTCTACTCATAAGACCTGTTGGGGGCAATTCACGGCAGCAGGCAGCGATGTCTTCTGTAGAGCAATAGAGGCAGACTGGCCACAGGAAGCAAACAGCAGGGCAGGTCAACAAGAGTCAGCTAGCTGATAGGGTCTGGGAGTCCCCAGCCCAAGTGATATATACACCAGCAGTGTGGTGAAGCAGGTCTCAAAGGCACCTCAAACTTTAGCAACACGGTCAGTGGGTTGGGTGTCCCAGAGGTAGTGTAGTTTGAGAATTGAAGCAGAGAACTAGCTAATGCAGCTGCATAGTGGTCCAATCATCAGAGAGCAAGAGATAGAAAGGTAAGAATTGCTGAATCATTTATCTTTTTGCCCTTCAATTAAATTTCAACTGTATTAATTCCACATGTGTCTTTTGGCCAGCCTGGCACAATATACCTACCTCTCACAGAACTCTAGCCACATATGTTAGTTCCAGAGAGGACACCTCCTAGGCCAAGCTCTGTGTGCTATTTCTCTTTCCCATAGGCAAACTCTCTCTCTCTGCCTCCCCAAATTTACTCCTCTCTCCTCATCTTCTGAGATAGTTACTCTGGTCACCTTTGCACCTCTGTGGTTAGAAGTATGTGTGTACAGTATTCAAGATGGAGATTGGGCTAATTTGAAATTATAATGGAATTAGTTTTCCAACTTCAAAACTTAGCCTTCCCCAGAACAATTTCTCCAAGTGGAAGAATATAATTTTTATATTTCAAGGACAGAGGATTGGATATTAAATGTTATATGTACTAAAATAGATGTTACCATTTACAGTGGTGTATTTATTTTGCATGCACCTATCTGAGTAACGAGTGGTTGGTGAATTTAAGATTTCTAAGTCTCATTATTTCTTGAACACAAGCTTATTTGTACTCTGTGGTACCAAAAGTATCTAATATGCAAGTAACACATTCCATATGTAGTCAAGCTGTTGTTTTTCAAAAATAAATCAAACTCCTTTAGACATAATGACAAGAAGTATTTTGTTCTACTTTAGTTTATGTAAGAAACAGATTTATCTGAACTAAGATGTATCTATCCTTTCATACCTCTACCTGCCTTCCGAAATTTATGAGAAATATTCATAAAATTCTATTATTCATTGCTTCTCGGCCTTTTGGCTAAGATCAATTGTAGCATCTGTTGTTATCAGTTTGATATCTGATATGTTCTCTATCTGAGGACAATATATTAAATGGATTTTTGGAACTAGGAGATGGAATAGGAGCTTGCACTGCCCACTCCGTACATCGACCTGGTATTGCAGTACTTCCAGGAATGGTGCACTCCCCTCGGAGAGAAAAAAAAGGAAGAAAAATTCTATTATTCTAATTTGTTTTGAAAACTTAATATGAAAACCAAATGAAAGTTGTTCATGAGAATCCTAAATTTTACATATTTACATGATGAGATATTAATCATAGTATGCTTAGCTGGTAGAATGTAATGACAAAATACCTGCTTAAACTTTGCTATTTCACATAACAAAAGCTAAACTCTGGTAAAACAAAGACATCACTAGTGAACAAGTATATTTTGATATCTATATTTGCTATTAATATGTATTTCATTGTCTTATTGTTTGTTGTCTGTGAATCTCCCTAGCCTTAAGTCCACAATTGAATATGAAGATGGGTGGAGAAAGAATGATGAGGGAACAGAATCAGTACCAAAATTAAATGAAGTAATTTGCAGTAATTAAAATGTGAAATATACATGTGTTTTTATTTCATAATTTTGACGTTGGGTACTATTGAGTCATTTCCCATCCAAAGTGACCCCATGAGCAGTAGAATGGTACACTGACAAGTTCTCCAACATCCTTATAATTGTGCCTATGCTTAAGTCCATTGTTGGCAGTCACTGTGTCAATCTATGTCAGTAGGAGCCTTCCTCTTTTTCACGAACCCCCTATTTTAACAAGCCCAATGTCCTTTAAGAACTTGTCTCTCCTGACAATATGTCCAAAGTATTAAAGCTGAATTCTCAGAGTCTTGTCTCTATGGTCCACTCTGGCCCTACTTCTTCTGAGATATATTTGCTTGTCCTTTTGACAGTCCATGGTCCTTTCAATCTTCTTTACCATTACCACAATTCCAAGGGATGGCATTTGGGGCCTACTTGAGGGGATATTTGCACACACCAGCAATTAACTGAAAAAAAAAACATTATCAATATTTTTATTAAGGGCGTGTACAATTGAACTAATTCCAGCTTACAGCCACCATATAGGACAGAAACCCAGGGTTTCTGTAATCACTTGCGATATAATTCAACTTTATCACTCTTTTCTCTCATCAATGTAAAGTATTGGTGTTTGCTTTTTCTGGTTAGATTCTGCCTTAAAAAGGTGCTGGCTTTCCCAGGTTTTTCAGTATATGTATGTTTGCTGGGTGAGTGTCATTTGTTTTATGATCATTGTTTATGATCATTTATTATCATTCATTCATAAAGTCACTCCTGGCATATGCCTAACAAGTTTGCTCCTTCTTTGGAGGCTGGGAGTAGGGAAAGAAATGAATATCTTTTGACTATTGATGCTCTTGAGTTGCACTCAATTCATTGGCAGTGAGTCTTTTTTAAAAATCAAGTAAGATATCGTATTTGTTGTCCCATAAGGCACCTTTTCTCCCTAAAGTGGGGGGGAAACTGAGTGTGCATTTTATGGTTCAAAGGTGTGGTGTCCCAGAATATTTGTTTATCATCCTGTGTGCTCACTGACTGTCCACTAGTGTTTGCATGCTGTGGATTACCGTGTGTTCGGGGGAAATCCCACATCCTGGAGTCTCCATGTCAGTCAGGTCATATGATTGTCACAGTGCCTGCCTCCCCTCATTTGTTAATGAACATGACGATGGTTCTTAACACCATTATTGGGTTTATGCTGTTAAATGTGACCATAGTTTCCTTCATTTTAATATAAAAATTTTTAGTATACTGGTACTATTTGGTTCAGAATATTTTTTCTTGTTTTTAGGCTCTAAAAACTGGGTGTGTCCTATGGACAGGTGCGTTTTATGATCTGAAAATATGGTAATCTAATGTTTTTCAGAGCATTAAAAATTGCATATACTGCAACATACACAACATATAATGCAAAGACCTTAAAGAGAAATCTTTATATTTAACATTAATGGTTGTTATTTTTTACCATAGAATATTGCTACTAACCAAAAATGGAATTATATTTTGCCTCAAGTGAGGGGATAATTATGATTCGCTATGCTTCATAGTATAATGGGAGCTACATATTTTGAGCTCTTCACAGTTTCTAAGCAGAAATAGTCTCTACTCCTGAAAAAAATGAGATATGGGAGTCATTTTTTATTGGTCTTTCTGGTTGCAGCCATTCTGCTCAGAGCATCTGCATGCACCTGATGCTGATATGTTCTAGACCTCTCTGCCCTCTGCCTCCGCCTCTTGTCATCCTGCCAGTGTTACCGGGTGTTCTTGCACTCAGAGCCAGGCTCAAGATGCCAGAGCTGGAAGGACTTCAATGTCTGCAAGAGGTGCAGAGCTTCTCATGCACTCAACATACATTACAGATCACTTAGGTCTTTGGACAAACTTCCGACTCAGAGGCATTGGCTCTGCCTTGTCGCTGAAAGATCCTTGTTCAGGATCCTCTAAGGCAATCCCTTCATAAATCACATGCAGTTCTCTCCCATGCACCAGGCACGTGATGCTGTTCTTTGAGCTCTGTCAGAAACCTTCAAGACAGACAGCCAACTCTTGCTTTTCAGGCCTACAAGCCCACAGTAGAGATCTCTGTTCAAAGCAGACAACCCATCTGCCATGATTTCTTGCCATCCGGCACTGTCTACAATGTTCATTTTCTCTTCTGAACTTGGAGGGTTCTCAGAGTAGAGCCCTTGGCTTCTAATGATTCACTCTGTTTCATACTCAAAGTATTTTCAGTTGCTTCATATGCATGTGAAAATTGAACATAGGATAGGGGAGACTGAAGAAAAAGTGATGCATTTGAATTATGGTGATTAGTTGGTAATGTTAATAATTTCACCAATTCCTGGAGCCTTGTTTTTGGCTAATGCTTTCTATGCAGCTTGAACTTCTTCCATCAGTACCATCTTGTTCATATGCTACCTTTTGAAATGATTTAATGCCAATCTGTTGTTTTTCGT
>PVJH01013160.1:0-61506 GCA_004026705.1 Nesogale talazaci
TTTTTTCAAGCCCAGCAAAGTCCACTTCCCTCCCGAATCCCACTACTTCCTCCTCCCACCCCCCAGTTCCCGTGGCACGTGGATCCGCCTTATTTCTTTCTCAGGACCAGGTAGAGGATGCCGATAATGAAGCTGAAGCAGAAGCAGATCCAGGTGAGAATGAAGCAGTAGCCGTGGTGACTGGATGAGTAATTGGTCATGTATCCATTCGCGTAGTGACTGGTGTAGACAGACACCCCAACCAGAATGCACAGCCCTGCGTGAGAGGAGGAGAGGAGAGAGGTTAAAAATCACTGGTATTGGAGTCTGGGGCAGGGTGCCAGGAAGACGTTCTAATAATTTTCTTAAGACCCCCTTTTCCTCACTGGCGATGGGAAACGAAATCTCGCTGTGTGACCCCCAGAAGCACTCCTGTTGTTTTTCCCAGGACTAAACCCCATGGGTGCCGTTGACCAAAGGGCAGCGTGGAAGGTGTTGGCATGCCGCGGCGGGTGTTGGCGTGGCTACACGTGTGAAGGCCAACACAGAGAGCACCCCGCTCTGCCTCTTGGGACAGGCTTCAGCGCATTTCGGAGCAGGGCAGCTCAGGAAGGCTCAGCCAGAGAACTAACTCGGTCTTCTGACCCTCAGATGTCTCTGGGAGGGGTGGCCGCAGAGAGACCATCATGACAGGAGCTTCACCTTTCAGAGAATTCCCCCCCACACACACACATCCTTTAGAAGGTGCCCCTGCAGGGGTGTGCCTCAACCCCTGGGTGGTTGCACTCTTTGAAGCCCTACAGCAAGGTAAGGGATCCTAATTCCGGGACCATCCGAGGCTCCGCAAAGAAAGGGAACAGAAGAGCCGAGAAGGGAAATCTACCAGGCATGTTCCCTGAGCTCCGTGCTACAGCACACACGTGGCCAGAGATGTCCCTGCATTTCTCCTTGAAGGGGGGTTGTCCATGGGCGGCACCACCATTTACGTGCTCAACCCCAAGCTCAAAGGTTGGCGGCTGACCCCTCCGGAGGCCCACTGGTGATCTCTTCCCCCAGTTCGGTCACCCTGCCCTCCAGCTACTGGCTGAGATACTCACAGCACAGCAGCATGGTGGCCCCTGCGAGGAAGAACCGATTTCCCTTCTCCATGGTGAAGAGTTGGAACACGAAGACCACCAGCGAGATGATGGAGAAGATGATGGACAGGATCATGAAGGCTTGCGTGGATTTGAGGGCGTCTGTGGACACAGGGAGAAAGAAGACAGTGCAGCTTGAGACCCGCCTGTGGTCCAACAACTCTGCGTGCCGCCAACCCCTGTACACCTGCTGGTGGCCTGCCCGCGGCAGTGCCTACCTTCGTCAGCATATGACAGGCTGCTATCACAACCATTAGAGGTGCAGTTTTTCCAGAGTCCCACCGATTCTGTGGTCACATCTGAAATCACCCAGGCCTGAAACCAGAAGGAACAAGAGGCAGGAAGTTACTGAAAAGCTGACCCCTGTGCTTCAAAAAGAAAAGCAATTTTATTTTCTTTTTATAGCCACAGACTTCCAAGTGGCCTTTTCTATGTGAAATTAAATCTGAAGAATGTACAATCAGGGACAGCTGGTGGGGACAGAGAGGATTTCACCTCTCTGGGTTCGCGCTTAATCATTTCAAAAACAAGGTTGGTCAGGGGGAGGTATTGTTGTGTCAGGGGCTTAATCATCGGAGTTTGCATCTTTTAGGTCAAAGAACAGAAATCCTGGATAAAGAAATTGATATTAGGTAGGCCAGATTTATACTGTATTAAGACTGACCCTGGCTAGAAGGGGGTGAGGGAGAGACTCAATAATGCCCAACAGGAGACAACTTTCAAAAGAAGAGAACATAGCAATGTGTCTGAATGTTCCCAAAGTTCTAAAGAAAAGGCTCAAACTTTGAAGGTCACACTGCATGCACAAAGTCAGGACAGAGTTTCAGCAGCTGAGGTAAAAGTAGCCAAGACGAGAGGGCTTGGGCTCACCATGGGACTAGCTTTTCTTCCCACCTGACCCAAGAAAAACCAGTATCCTTCTGGAGTGGGAAAAGTAGGTGGGGTTGTTGTCCACACAAGGCAGCTGCTAAAATGCACACTGCTTGGAAAAATAAACAGGGCCTACTGAGTGCCGGCTCAGGGGTTCAAGCCACGCATAAATCCGCCCTCTCTGGGCTGCCATCAAGTTGACTCCCGCTGATGGAGTCCTCAAGGGTACCTGAGTAGCACTGTGCTCTCTAGAACTGTCAATGGGTATGATTTGGGGGCACTCGAACATTGCCAGGCCTTTGTTCCGCATCACCTCGGGGTGGGAGCCTTTCCGTTAGTGGCTCAGCATGTGACCCTTTTCACCATCTAAGCAGCCAAGCCCGTATCCAGGACTGGTTTTTTTTAAACGGACTCAATGGCAACTAACAAAACAATTCACTCCTGGGTGGTGCTTCGATATCCATCGCCGCCGCTTAAAGTTGTTGATCCGATTGTTGGTTTGCGAGAAGCCTGGGAAGCCATCAGGATGGCAGAGTCACAGTCTGGCGGAGACTGTGTGGGCAGGGTTTGGGGGACACAGAGGTGTTGTCTTATGACAGCCCTGCTTCAATTAGCCTTGCTTCGAATTAACCCCCACCAATGTTCCCAGAGCTCACCTCCCAGGACACCCCTTGTCTCTTCCTTGTAGCAGGGACTTAACTAAATTCCAGAGTCATCGTTTGCCTGTCTAGCAATGGGTGGCTTTGGTTTGTAGATCCAAGGAACTGCCTTGAATTGTTTCTTGTTGTTGAGGGTTGTTTGCTTGTTTCCTGAGGAAAGCACACTTTAAACTACCACTAGAGGTCAGAGTCGCCCAAGTTTCTGGAAAAAAAAAAATCACTCTTGGCTACAGCCGGCGTCTTTACACTGTGTTGCTTGAGTGGGTTATCTCAGTAACGCTGGATTGATCTTGCAAAGGTTCACTTCCACATGCTCAGAACGTGGTCTGAGCCGTCCACCCATTCCCTCCAACATCTCCCTCTGACCAAGCTTCCTGAAGGAAGGGAAGTCTGTTCCCAACACACAGGTGTCCTCCTTCACCATCCCCTAAACAACGTACATCTTTCTAGCACTATCGCTGTGTCCTCACATTCTGCTTCCCCTGTCCTTTTTACCCACAGGGGCACCCCCTCACCCCCCACCCCACACACACACTCCTCTGCCAGGTCTCCAAGCTTCCCCTTCACCTCAAGCTCCACCTCCTCTCTCTCCTCCATGTCCACGTCCACATCCACATCCACGTCCACTCCTATGAACATCACCGCTCCCTTTGGTACTGAAGTCTCTAACTGTGAGTGTGCACTGTACTCTATTGCTTCTCACAAAAGGCCAAAATGGTGATTTCAACTGCTTTTGCTGCACTTTGTGTAAATCGGATTGTATGTAACTTTGGGTCAGTCGGTGCTGAGAGAACTAACAGGAGAGCACTACTCACGTTAGCAATGGTGCAAACCAACAGCATAATGACGGCGGCGCTGTGGGCCATGAAGATGCCAGCCAGTAATACCAACATTTTGCCTTTTTTTAAAGCACTGCGGGCTTCGAGTGAAGTGAGTTCTACAAAGGAAGGAGAAAACAAATGGGAGAGAAAGGGTTAGTGTCAGATCCAGTAATACAATTCCGCCTTCCCTCAAGCATCCGCTCTTTGTCACAGCAGGAAGAGTGGCAATAAAAACCACCACACCTTCCTCATCAATTCCTGAAAATACTTCTGTAATCGAGGCTGCTAAGTGCCTCAATGTCTATTCTCCTATGTATGTCGATGTAAAAATATAGTCCTCTTTCTTCTTCGGCATATGGGTAATTATTTCTCTAATACAACCAATCTCAAAAACAAAAAGAGGACACTTTATGACAACTGTTAATATTTTATTTTGTTTGTGTTTTCAAGGCCAAAAGTAGGGCTTTGATTTTTAACAGGCTTTCTCCCAGCTGTAATTTCCAAGTCTCTGTGCAGCAATGTCATATAAATTTCCATTCTCCACCAAGGAAGTACCCCCACTTCTATCAAACTGCTCATCCAACAATTTTAATAGTAGGGAATGCCTTCCACAAAATGGCAGCTAGAAACCCATGCTTATATGTGGAATTTGATGCTGATTGTGACATAAATTATGATAATCATGACTTTCATTATTATAATACTGCTTGATATTCAATCATTGGTATTATTGGTTTGAATGGAGGTAGTCCCAACTTGTAGCAAGCCTGTGTGCAACAGAAGGAAACACTGCCTGGCCCCGCACCAGCTATGTGGGAGCCAACCAAGACAGCCCCTGAGTGAGTCCACCTCCTTAAGAGGTCTTCTCTTTTCTACTGACACGCTACCAAGTATGAGATCCTTCCCCAGGGACTGGCCTCTCCTGATAGCAAGATGCAAAGTCCATGTGATGAAGCCCTTTGGACTTGGCATTTAAAAGCACTCTGATTGTACGTCTTTCTCCCCCCACCCCCACCCCCCGGTTCGTTCTCTGGCAGTGTGTGGTGTATATTCAGTCTTCCTCACCACACCATAATGAAAAGCATCAATCCTTCTTTGGCCTGTCTTACTCCCTGCCCAACTTTTGCCTGCATCACACACCAGGAAAAATACCATGATTTGGGTCGAGTGCATCTTAGTTCTCCCTATAACATCTTTGATTTCTTTTAATACATTAAAAGGGTCTTGCAGCAGACTTTTCCCAATGGGGTAGGCATGCCAAAACACCCTTGTGTAGCATTTAAGGATCAGAACAGAATCCCCAAGCAAATACAGCTTTTGATTTCTTGACGATGCTTCTATGGGTGTTCATTTTGGATTCAAGTACAATGAGATTTTTGGCAAATTAAATATTTTTTATCATGATGTTGCTTATTGGCCTACTTGTGAGAATTTTTGCTTTCTTTATGTTAAAGTGTAAACTATACCAAAGGCTGACTGACATCTTTGATGTTCACCAAGAAGTCGTTCAAAGCATCTTCAGAGCAAGCAAGGTAGTGTTGTCAACACACGGCAAGTTATGAGTAAATCTTGCAATTTCTGCTCAGCATATAGCTCGAATAAGTACAGGGAAGGGGTAGCATCCTAACACAGGCTTTCCTGGTTTTAAACCATGTAGTAGCTACTTGTTGTCTTTGAACAATTGCTAGTTGGTCTATAGGCCAGTTCCACATGGACATAATTAAATGTTCTGGAATTTCCAGTCTTCAAACTATTACCCCATCATTTGCTATGAGCCACATAGTCAAATGCCTTATGTAGTCAACAAAACACAGGAAAACATGGTTCGGGTGTTCTCTGCTTCTAGCCAAGACCTATCAGCAGTGACACCCCTCATCCCACATCCTCTTCTGATCCCCTGCTGATGGAACATTTCAGACTTGCTTGACCACAGCTAAGCCTTTGACTGTGTGCGCCTCCCAGGAAAGGCTCTGCTGTGGTCTGGAGGACAGTTTTGTATTTCCTATCTGGATAGGACAATTCAGGAGACTTCAGACATATGCATCCGGAGAAGTGCATGACATCTACACAAATCCCTGCCCTGTGAGACTCAGCCCAGAAGAGAAGAGCATGCAGAAATCACCAGGTGGGAGGGCGGCAGTAGGGGGTGAGATTGGGAACCTCGGGTATGAGGGCCAATGAAGAAAGAATATCTTCCAGCCAAAGCCTACACACAGGGAGGACTAGACTCTCGCTGTCATGAGTCCATTTCGATTTATTGTGACCCTGTCTGTTGCAGAGTTGACCCGCACTTCAGAAGATTGTTCAGGCAGTCATCTTTGGGAAACAGATCACCAGACATTTCTCCCAAGGACCTCTGGGTGAGTTCGCGCTTTCAGCCTTTAGGTTGAGCACTGAACCATTTGTAGAACTCAGGGATTCCCAGGAAGGTAAAAGGGATGCCTGGGGGAGGATTCTGTCCTGATTCGTGTCCGCTACAAGAAGAGGGTTTCTTCATGCCTGAAACAGCATGCGGTGGCAGAGCAGGCTTAAAGGAAGGGCCGCGCTAGTGTGTAAGATGTATGAGTAGACAGCCCCACCTAGGGAGGAGACCACTCCACACATCTTGCAATGCCCCCAGTTCCCTCTCTGTCTCACTCCACCTAACACCTTTGAAGCATTGAGAGCCCTGAACCTCTTCCATGCAGCACCAGCCACTTGCCGGACAGCACCGATACCCAACACTTGCGGTGCCTCTCAGCTCCTGATCTCACTTTCCTTAGTAGGCACCTCACATCTGGAAGGTTTGCAGTCCACCCATGAACCTGGCCACCCACAAGCGATGAAAGGTCGGCACAGACTGGCTGCTCCTGTCTACCCTGACCTGTTCCAACAAGCATCGTCTTCCTTCCTAAGCTAGACACTTGCCACCCACCTCGACGATATTTCGGGGATGTGTCCAATGTCCATGTGACTAAGCAAAGGGATGATGTTTCTCCTGCGAGCTCAGGGAAGAACATGGCACTATTAATAGTCTCCCCACAGTCACATTCGGCTTTGCTCTCCTCCAGTTTTTACACCCCTTCACAAATGTCTGCTGGACCTTAATGCGCAGGGGAAAGGGTTTTGAATCAGACTGGGCCAGAGCACTTCATGCTACCTGACCTCATGGCCCCGTTTCTTCACATAGAAAGTGAGAATCGCCATGGCAGCCACACAGGGGTGTACAAGGCTGAAATGAGCTCTGGCTTTTGCACTGTATCTGCACAAGGCAGGGACGATTTAATACTAGCATTCAAGAAAGCTGAGGCACTGTTTGCTAACCCAGCCCACACCCTGTCCCCCATATTAATCACCACGCTGCCCCATCGTAAGTGCAAATAATGGGATATTTGCTATCTAGTTCTAGTGCATAGAATCATTCTTGGTCCTCATAGAAATTATCTTGATGTCTAATCCCTGACCTTTGAGACCAAGGACCACAAGGGACGTTTTCTCAAGAGCGTCCAAGCAAAAGCTCAGCCCTGGCTAGGCCAGTCTCCACCCCCTCAACCCCACCCTGACATCCTCTCTCACACCCTCAATGTTGATGAATTGGACATTGTGACGGATTGAACTATGTCCCCCTCACCCCTCATCCTGCCCCCAAATGAGTGTTGTTCATCTGAGCTTTGTGACATTCGTAAGACAGGATCCATACAGGTCAACCAGCTTTGAGTCAGTCTTTCAAAATATCAAGAGAGCAGACTGAGACAAGCAAGCACACAGGGATGGGAGGAGAGAAGCCCAGTCCCCGGACAACTGCACGAGACAGAAGCTCAAAGGCACCTTCCTCCAGATCTGACAAAGACAGCTTTTCCCAGGCGCTGGAGGCGCACCCGCCCCCACCCCCGGCTCTGAACTTCTAGCCCCCTCAACAGTGAGAACATAAATGTGCGTGTCAACACCATCCACTCGTGGAATTTCTGTTTTCGCGGCAATAGATAACTGAGAAAGACATACCTGTGTTCCCAAATCCTCTCCTCCCACCACACCTCCACCTGGGCGCACCCACCACCTCTGCGGCCGGGCGAGTTCCGGGCCACTGCATCTCACTGGCGATCTAAACCACAGCCCCACCTGACCGCGTGGCAGGCTGCAGGAGTGGGTGGAGGAATCCCGCCAAGAAGCAGCTGGCTTTCATCTTTGATTGCTGGGAGCTGGCCAGCCTTCTCCAAGAGGGAGCAAAACATCTCGGGTCAGTAAGTACTCCTAGTGATCAGAAGTGGACATTCCCAAACAAACAATTCTCTCTGCCCTTGGCCGTAAGAGGCAGGAGCTGCTTGGCTAGCGCTAACAGCATCATGCGTGTGCCTTGGTCATGTGCGCGCTGCCCTACATGTGTCAGGTTGTATCAGTTTAGAGGCATCCATGATCCCCGATGGTCTTCCGCAGCCCATTTTGAAAGCGAATGAACTCTCTTTTCAAATGCCTTGGCTGCCCCCTCTGTGTAGAGTCCTCAGCTGAGAACACCTCAAGCTGGAGAGGAGACAATCCTTAGGGTCTTTACAACCCAGGAGCTCTGGTGACATCGTCCTGACAGCCCCTCCTCCACTCCCGCAGAGTGGCATTAGAAAGCGGTGGGGTCCCGCAGTTCTGTCCCCATCCTGTAGGTGGCAATGACTCCGAATCAACACCCTGGCAGTAAGTTGGGGGGGGGGGGGGGGGGGGGGGGGGGGGCCTGGATCAGAACAACAGAACCCAAGAGGTTTCAGCCACCAGAGGTCCCCTCTCTGGGAACGTCGTGCCCCCTCCCATGATTTCTCATGCCATTGTGGGGAGACTGGGGTCTCGCACTGGCTGGCCTCGTTTCATCCTCCTGTACTGAACAGAGAGCTTTTCGGAGTTCTTCCCATCAGTGGCCCTATGGGCTGCGGCAGCGTCGTTCTTTGCAGTGTGTGTCACCAGAGTCTAGTGACTAGAACAGTAACTGACGTCTCTGTCACATCTCTCTTAAACTACTCTGCACAACACTCCCCCCAACCCACCCCTGCCCCAGCGGAAGCCCTGCCCCTCCTCCCCGCTGCCAGGACCCAGGGAACAAGAACACGGCAATTCTGGATGACTTGGGTTCAAGGCCTGCCTCTCAAAGCGCATGGAGGTGCACCGGGCAGCCCCGGAACCATTCATTTGGTTTCCTGAACAACAGGTCCTTTGTGGTGTTTCAACTCATCCACCCAAGCCGCTAAAGGTAGTTGAAACATAGTGTTCTGTGGCCCAGGACATCCACTGACTCTTCCATGAGGGATGCCAGCCACATGTTTTCCCACCCGCCTCCACAGCTGGGGCCAGTCCTTCCCTTTCGCCTCACTTCCCCGACATGCTTGGCACAGAGGTGGGGGACTCCAGAGAGGCCTGGGTGGACCCGTGTCCGTGGACACGGAGGATGTTTAGGAAGCATGGAGGTGGGGATGTGATGATAAAGAGAAATGGGGACTAGATAACTGGGAGCCACCTGCAGGGTGTCTTCTATTTCTTTTCTGTTCTTCTTTCTGCCCTAAGAAACCACCAGTTCCCATTCCGCTAGCTACTGCTCTCAGGTTTCTGGCCACAGTTTCTCCTATTCGTCCCACATTCCTCAGACTGCGTTCAGACGCCGCCGCCTCCTCCTCGCGCTTCTCTCCCCACGGCAAGTGTCACAGACACTCTTATTCTAGAATTGGATTCCCTTCTTGGCGAGCAGAAAATCGGTTCCCGTGGTTGAGCATGGCCCGGAACGGTCCCAATTGCTGGCGATTGTCGCCATCCAATGACTTTGACTTGGAGGAAAGGAAATGGGGAGGGGCCACCATCTCTCTGTGGGTCTACATCCACTTACATTGACATCAGTTTGCTATTTCACACACTCCCTGCCCCCGAATGAGAGCGTGAGTGATGAGATGCTGTCTGGCGATACCTCTTCACCTGGTTCGTTTCTTCTGACCAGAGAGATGATCATCAGACCCCAGGGGAGCTTTTCCTTCCTCCCAGGGAGCAAGCTTTACAGAGCCTTGGAGAACAACAGAGATGCTGAGAGGAGTTTGCATGTGGTGAGTTGGACTCTATGATTGCTAAGTCGGGGACAATCTTGTCCTGCCTTAGAGGCTAGGCTGTTCATTTATTGAACTGCCACCGCGTCTCAGGAAAGCACTTTGACGGTGCTACAGGGCACAAAACTTGGAAACAACGCAACTGAACGGAGTAACCCCAAACCCGCTTTTCCAGCAGAGGAAGTGGTGGAAATCCTGGGCCTTGAGTCATTGGAGAACTAGCCTGAGCCTAAAGCTACAACAGACTCGGGCACTACCAGCTGGGACTGTGTGGACACGGGGAGTCCCTCCCTATGGAGCTCTAATTTCCATGATTCATTGCAGAGTGGGTGAAAGACAAAGGTGGGGAAAGAGGCCTTGGCTAACCAGAAGAAGACACCGTAGACATTTTCCCCTGGTAATCTCTGATAGATAGCCCATGCTTTGCTATTGAAAACCAGAGCAAGAAGAGTTAGTTGCCAAAGTCTCTATCTTTTCCTCCGCATCCCCACAGTCTTTCCTTACCCATATCACCGTGGTGATGTCATGAGTTCTGCCTCCATTCTTTATTTCCATCAGCACTGTCCAGTTCAGACGGTCCCTGGACCACGGCATCAGCCTCTCCCATGTTTCACTGCAAACTTCCTCCCTTTAATACACCCTCCATGTTGCCCTCGAGTTAGCCGGACCTGTTCCTCTCCTACTGAGAACCTCCTAGTGCCGCTAAAGGAGAGTCTGGCTTCCTGGGATTTGTCCAGGTTTTCTTTCCCTTTCTCCACCACATCCCTTTGCACCATCCCCCCCACCTTCTGGAGTATTGGTGTTGCTGTAAGCACTGGGCAGCTACCACAAGGGCAATAGTTCAAACCCACCAGCTGCTCTGTGACAAAGATGACGCTAAATGCCCCAGTAAAATGGGTCCTCTCAGAAATCCTGACACACTCTTCTCTTCTGCACTGCAGCATTGTTATGACGCAGAGTTGACTCGGTGGCAGTGGGCTGGGCTGGCGTTTGGGGTAGGCACACACATCAGTCCTCGACACCATTGCCACCACACCCTGCTCTATTTCTAGCCTGTTGTACTTTCCTGCCAAACAACTTTTGTTGAACACATTGTCCCTGCCTTCACATCCTTCCCTAGTGAAAACTACTTCTCAAAGACTTTCCTACCAAGCTCTGACCTTCTGGAAGGAGCCTTCTCAGATACACCCGTATTATGCTGTCGCCCTGGTTTCCTCACTCACTCACTCATTCCTCCCGTGTCAATTCCAACTCACATCAAACCTGTAAGGCAAAGCAGGGTTGCTGTACATCTTTATAGGAGCAGATAGCCTCTTCTTCCTTCCCTGCTAGGGGCCCACGAGTGGGTTTGAGCCACCAACCCAGCCATTAACAGTCAAATTCTTAGCGCACTACTCCACCAGGGATCTCCTGGCAAGGCCCTTTATTAATTCCCTCCTGGCAGTCTTTCTGTCCACAATTATCTACAGATGTGTGTGACTCCCCAGTCCTAAGTTCCCAAGATCCTAAAGGACGGGTCTTCTGTATAACAGGTACAGAATAAATATCTTTTTGGTGAATAAATAATTGAATTAAAGAAAGCAATATATTTTTTCTCTATGGAAAAGAAAATTAAAAATAATGGATGTCTTCATCATAAACAGAATTTTAGAAGGAAAATGTTTCCCTTTTTTGCATAGGTGGACCTTTAGTCTTTACTATTTAAAAACCATTTGCATTTTAATATAGATATCTCTTTTAATCTAGATTCTTAATGTATAAATGCATTCGTTTACTGTATATATAAATGCATTAGGCATCTTATCCTTTATAAGCACAGTGTTATGTATTGCCATACAAATGCCCAGGTCAACATGACTATTCCCTTAGTGCCTTGATCATTTAAATATCTCTGTATGTCTTCTATCACCTTAGATCCAAGAACACTATCTTCACACAGTCCTGAGATCATCAGGAGACACTACTCTGTGCCCCCCTCCTGGGCTGGTGCTCTCTGATCAGTGAAATCCCCAACTCCTTCCTGGATGCCTGCAAGCTTTGAAAATGAACTCTCTCGCACCCTCTTGCTTTCTCCAAAGCAGGAGAAAAGATGATAGGAGCATGCTCCTGACCCTATGACCGGAGTCTGCCCCACATCCCTGCCATCCTCCTCGGAGCAACACCATGACTCTGCAGCATTTGCCTAGCCTGCAAACCTTTCCACCCCTCGACGGGCTGGGTGCCCTGCGTTGTGTGCTTGTTTGCTTTTGATGGATCTGCTTCCCGCTGTAGATCATCTGGGCTGGCAAAACGGATGCCCCCTAGGCCCAGATACAGAAAAGGAAACACGGGCTTTGGAAGCAGCCCTAGAGGCTATATCTGGAGGTGGAAAAAGCTGGGATGAAAGAAACAAGCTGAGTCGATGAGGTCTTGGATGAGCGTTCCTGGTCTTTGTTATTGTTGTTTTAGGATCATGTGTACTTTCCCATCCTAAATATTGCTTTTACCTAGAGGTGGGAGAGGGGAATGCTAACTGTCTGTGGGAAAGTTATGCAGAGAAAGGGTCCTAAAGGGACCTTTCCTGCTGCCTGTGGGTATCTGATCGTTGGTGTAGGAAGAAGGAACAAAAGAAACTCAGGTTGCAACTTTGGCCGGCTGGCTGCAAGGTCAGCAGTTTGAAACCCCCAGATGCTCTGAGTTAGAAGATGAGGCTTCTTTGTCCCATAAATAGTGAATCTTGGGAAACGACCAGGGAGGTTCCACCTGGTCCTATGGGGTTACCATGCATCAGAATTGACTCAATGGCAGGGCGCTTAGCTTTATTAAAATTTGGCTGTGCATATTATCCTGGGGTCTGACACTTTTACATGCAGGGCAGTTTTTATAACCAGGAAAGACTTCAACACTCAAATAAGAATTTGTCAGCTAACCGGCTATTTGTTAATAACAGGCTTCCTGTCAAAACTCAGCCTCGCCCAGTGGATGGCTTTGAGAAAAGCACTTCATCTTTCTGGTCAGTGGCTTCTAGAGGAGCAGTGTGTCATAGCTAAGGGTTGGGGGTACTACTTCTTAGCAGACCTGTAATCCTTCATGGGAGGCTTGAACAGCTCAGGCCTGACCCAGAGCAAGGGCTAGTTTTTAGATAATGATGATTTTTATTCTTCTCGGTAAAAGCATAGTCTTGTTCCAGCAAATGAGCTTTCAGCTTTGGTTTTCAGAATTCTTTCACATTCTGCAAGAACCCAGATGGTGGAATGTGCTACCCATTGAGCTGCTGGTAGGTTTGGTTCGACCTTGAAGACCAACAGCTATGCTATAGGCAGAGTCCTGGGTCCCTCTGCTTTCCTCGTCTCCTCTGAAACCATGTGGCGAGGATAGCTCCTGCCAGCATCCATGAAGACTGGGAGAACTGGGCTGGGAAGTCCGAGCAGGGTCCAGCACCCCCCCCCCCACACACACACACACACACCACCACCACCACCACAACACAGCTGGTCAAGCGATGGGGTCATTTGCCCTGGTGGGGAGGGGGGGCAGCTTCAGTTACATGCAGCTTCTGACAAAAGAGGAGTGTACTGGCAGCCACAAGGGCTTCAAAGGAGAGGTTGCCAAGATAATAACTAGGGTTGGGGAAGAAAATCAAGGTGCGGCCCAGCCCCCAGGACGTTTGGGTGGGTCCCACAGTGGATGGTGGCAACATGCTTGGACCAGCAAAACGGCAGCTCTGTGTAGAGAGGCTAGCTAGCACTCTGTGGGGCGGGGCCAAGGCTGCCAGGCCAGGGCCACCCTGAGGGTTCAGACCCCCACCCCTTTTGATGTTTTTCAGGAGCATGGTGTAAACATTTAGAGCTAAAAGAAGCTCTGAGATAATATGGCCCAACCTGTTGACAAGAGAGCAAATGCGTGAGGCAGAAATAAAACAGACGGAACTGAACCCCACCCCCACCCTGACCCCCCCATCTTCCTGGCCCATGCACTTTCTAGACCACTCCAATTTCCCCTCTCCTCTCTTCTAAAGTTTTGTCTTAAAATTATTTTTGTAAGCACTGCCATCCACTTCATTAATTGCTACTCAAAGTGACCTTACTCATGGAAGACTGTCCGTGCATTGAGCGGGTTTGAACTTCCAATCTTGTGGTTAGCAGCCCAAGGCCTACGAACCTATCACGTCCAGAGCTGGATTTTAGGGCCAGCGCACATTCTAGGTCCCAGAATGACTCGCAGATCTATTCCTCCCTTGCTAATTGCAGGGTCTGCACAGCCCTTCGAAACAGTGTCCTGCACGAAAACAAAAGGTCTTTCTGAGGCCACGACTTCTGCTTGTCCTTTCAGCGAAGGCCCACCCTGTCCGGCCAGCCCTGCCTGCCCACCAACAGCCATAACCAGATCTCCACCCTGCCAACCCGAGCCAAGCTGGAGCACTGCTTCAAGCATTCCATCCTGCCACTGCCCACAGCCCAGGAGGCCCTTCTCCATCGAAACACAGTATTGCTTCCAGCCAAGGTCAGCTCCACCCGGCAGCTACCAAACTCTCCAAGATTCATGTGGGCACCTCTGATGACCAGAACTCATGGTTTCAGGAGAATGAATTAGAAACAGGTAGAGATGACTCCCTTTGGAGCTGCTGAAACCTTCTTCAATTCCACAACTCCAGTCCTCTGGGGGGAGGGAGGGCTCTCCGAGTCCATGCGGGGAGAGGGCCCAGTACCAAGGACCTCATCTTGCTGTCGCCTGTGGTTCGGAACCTTCTAAATGGAGGGGACGTATTTGGGGGAGGCCATTGCATTATTTTCACAAACATTCCGCGGAACCCCAAGTAACAGCAAGGACATAACTAACCGTCTCCCGAATTAAGATTAAACTGGGGGCAGCAAGCGATTGTCAGGGAACACTGAGGGTCAGTTATCCCCAAGTAAGGGGTGGGGCAGGATTACGAGGTCTGAAGGAGCCCCAGTGGCAGAGTTGAATACAGTTTGAGCAGCTAACCCCAAGGTCAGCAGTTAAAGCCCACCAGCCCCTTCTGAACAGAAACATGAGACTGTCTACTCCCCTAAGGCTTTCCAAGCTCAGAAACGCAGAGAAGCAGTTCTAATCTGGAGTCGACGCTTGCTCTGAGCTGTGATTGACTCACTGGCAGTCGGTTTGGCTCCGTTTGCGTCCGCATTTTCTCCCTTTCTCGTTCCACGTAAGCTCTTCTAAGACTTGCATCCTTCCTGCTCTCTCTGACACACCCAAACCCACTGCCATGACCGGGGCGAGTCGATCCCGACTTACAGAGACGCTATACAGGATTTCCAAGGCTGTAAATCTTTACAGGAACTCACAGCCGCATCCTGTTCCCTTGGAGGGGCTGGTGGGCTTGAACTGCCAGTCTTTTGATTAGCTGCCCGATCCCTCGCCAGAGAAAACCCTCAGTCATGTTTGCTCTCCTTACGCTCCGGGGCACCTTCCCCTGCCGCCTCCCAGTTTGTCACTCTCCCACCTCATCCCCACCTTGACCGGCCCTCCTTCCAGCAGCAAGGTTTCCCTCCCTGAGTCGCGGGAGGGTAGAGTTTGTTTCTCAAGGCCAACTTAGTCTCTCCCACGTGGGCTGGGCTCCTGGGGAATTCCTTGTGCTTGTGTCTTCAAAGGCTTAGCGAATTGGCCCCTCCTCTGCTGGCACCTTTTTATGATTCATGAATCAAGTCTCTTCCTGTCCTCCCAAGACCTGGGGGGAGTGTTCATTGCCACCTGATGCTAAGTCCCCACGAGCACCCCATCTAAGGCATCTGTGAGCAGATGGGGTGAAGGAGACCGGCTGGGAGGGTCCTGAAGGCCCCTAAACCCATGGCCTTTGCATCCATCCCAACTCACAGCACTCTGATGGGTCGAGTAGAATCGCTCCAGTCAATTTTGGCAGAAGCAGACTGGCCCGTCTTCTTCTCTCCAAGTGACTGGTGGGTTTCAGCTGCCAACCTCTCAAGGAGCAGCCTGGTGCTCACCCCGCTGCCCCACCCGGGGTCCCTTAAAGGCCCCTAGGATGGAGACTCCTCTGAGAAATGCCTGTCCCCGTATCCCCGGTGGTCTTACTCTACTTTCCTTCCAGTTCTTAGCTATCACAGCAAGCACGAGGGATTTCCCTAAATTAGAAAGGGCAGGATCTTAGGACAACAGAATTCCAGAACCGCACTGGGCTTTGAGAAAAGACAAAGCAAGTGACTTGCCCAGGATCACACAGCAGAAAGCAGAGAAGACCACGCCCCGTCTGTCTTCACGCGCCCCAGGATTCCTGCTGCCAGTTTCAGTCTGAGCTGGGGGCTGAGAGGGGTCTCTGTTTTGACTAGCCTACTTGAATTCATGAACCAAAGTGAACCATCTCAGGTCCTCAGCACCAGTAGAAAGGACCTCATTTGACTTCTAGAGAAACGCTATTTCACAACAGGGAAGGGAAGGCGGCCCCCCAAATTCTGGTAATACAGAAGAGAAATTGCAGCTTCCACAAGGGTTTCTGTTTTTGTCTTCATGCTTAAGTATCAGTCGACCTTTAGGGAAGTGGCTTTACCCAATCAGCATTGAGTGTCCTAAAGAGTGCTCTTGGGATAGGTGCAGTGTTGAGGTGAGAGAATTTAAATAACTCTCTAAGTTGAACCATCTCTGTGCTCTCTTGCATACTGGCTAGCAGTTCTAGCCCAGAAATCTGGGATGGTCTGAGCAGACATGGGAAGGAGGTTAGAAAGGGCAATTCAGAGTCAGAGGATCCTCGTTCTACACTGGTTACAGGTTGGAAGCGCTTCCCAAGGGGCTGACCTCCGGATGGCCTGCCCTCACGGTCCATAGACGCTGATACATTTGCTGGAGTGTCTGCTTTGCAATTACCATGGCGCTATGTAGGCGTGGATTACGTGGACTATGGACCAGGTTAGAGAAGTCAGGAAGGCCAAGATAGAGGCCTGTGTTGTTGACACGGGATTGGGTGAAGCATGACTTCTCCAGGAGCATGTCGACATGTGTCTCTGAGCCTCAATGTGCCTAAGCTCTTGGGTTAGGGCAGCTGTGCATATGCACGTGGTCAGAGTGCATGAAGGAATGGTCATCATCTGCTTAGAAAGTGAAATAGCTGAGAGTCAAATATGTACATATGACTGCCTGTGTGCAGAGTCACTAGGCTACGAAAATGCTCCCTGCACTTACTGAACCTAAACCTTTGAAAAGTAGAAGTCAATGCCAAGCCACAGCCATCATGTTGATTTAATCATGGAGACCCAACTCACTGCCAGTAAGGTACCGACTCTTAATGCCCCTATAGGACAGGGTAGGGCTACCCCAGTGAGTGTCCAAGACGAACTCCTCACAGGAGGAGAAAGCCCAGGGAGAGCACTTGTTGGCTGAAACCCTATATAGACTTTAAAAAAAAAAAGGAAAAAAGATACTATAGATCCACAATGTGTTACTCATTAGCTATTAAGCAGGAGTTAGGACTTTAGGAGCTAAGGATGGGGCAGTAACAGAAAACAGAATGGGTGGTTTGTGAGTTTCCTGGAACCACGGAAACAGGAAAGTTGATTCCTTTTGTTCAGTCCAAGACACTCACCAGCAAACCCAGCTGTCTGCCAGTCGGTTCCAACACAGAGATACCCTCTCTGTGTCAGAGGAGAGTTGTCCTTCACTGGGTCTCCACAAGCATGATCTTTCTAGACCGGATCACCAGGCCTCTCTTCTGCGGCATCTCCCCCACCCCCACAGCCCGCCCACCCACCCACATACACACCCACTGTGCAAACTTCCCCTCCTAGTCCTTTCAACCCTTTACTCCACCCAGCAGACTCCTTTCTGATCACCAGGGCGGTCTGGCAAAGGAGAGCGGGCAAGGCGCACCCTCTGAGTGGCTGCGTTTCCCCTTTCTGGAAATGTGAAGCTATGTGATGCAGCCGGTTCTCGGAGGCGGTGTGCAAGAATAATTTCTGCGTACAACAGAACATGGCACTGGCTTCGTCTGTAGGATCCTTCCCGAATTTAGCCTTCCATGAACAAAATGAAGGTTGGAATTAACCCAATTTGTGTCTGTGGCCCCTTCCTGTGTATATTCACCCAAGGGCGCTACAGAAAAGCAGTTTAGGCTCATCTGCAGGCCCTGCTACATCTCCAACTGGACCTTCTCTCCTCTGATCCCAGCCCCAGGCATCAACTGACTGATAGCCTCTCCCTGCAGGGCTGTCTCTTCAGGACCCATTTGTGAGGCCCCTGGAGTCTGAATGTTCCTCTGGGGCTGAGCTGGTCAGCAGAGGAGAGTGGGAGGCTGGAGAAAGACAGTGAGTCCTTTCGGCCCTTGCAGGGATGTCTTTCCTAGGCTCAGAGGCTTGCCGGCCCTCCTGGGAGGTAGCCAGGGTCTGCTCGGAGAAGGTCAGCTGCTAGGGCTGGACCTCAATGGCCTTCTGCCAACCTTTAGGGCAGTTTAGCATCTCCCAAGCAACCTGAATTCTGGGGGGTCCTCTGGCCAGAAGGCCAGACCGGATGTCCTACAGCCCTGCAGACAGCCCTCCGCCCCCGCCCCATTCTTCAGTCTGGGGTGGAACTGGACCCGCCTCAGAGGGTGGGAGGCAGCAGGGAAAAAATAAAACCTCTCATATTTCAGTATTGTCAACAGCTGAAATCCAGAAAGAAAAAATTTCAAGGAAAAAAAAAACTCTTCCAACCAAGAGACTCCCCCCATTTACCTCAAGAAAGGAGGGAGAAGGCAGTAGGCAGAAAAGCATATTTTTTTCACGATACCCCCCCTTTCAGGAAATAACACGCAGCATATTTTTCTCATATAAAAATCTAGAGCGTAATGTAAAACGCTCCCCAAAGACTGCAAACCATCACTGCCCAGAATCGGCACCATTTCCTGTCTGCTTCCCCGAGGGGGATCGCATCTTGGTTTGAACCAGCATAGAACTCATTGGCGTGGAGTCCGTTCCTCTGGGGTGCTACGACTGCCTGCCTCACAGGGGCGCTCTGGGCCCACCAGGCGAGGTGTCCCCTGCATCTGGAACAGTTGCCCTGGCACTTACATAACCATCAGCCCCCTCCCCCTGCCCCACCCCCGAGCCGTTTTAATGGACTGTTATGCACAAGGGTTGATTACATTCAAATCTTCCCTCCCAGAGACAAGCTGAATCCTGCCATTCCCTGGTGTGTGTGTGTGTGTGTGTGTGTGTGTGTGTGTGTGTGTAAGGGGGGGGGGGCGGTACAGCATCTTTCGAAATGGGCCACACCCCTGTCAGCACACTCACTCACACCAATCGCTAACTGCCTAAACCAAATCAGACCAAAGCTTTGCCCTAGATGCACCGCAAGATGAGCCCAGATACTGAAGTCCGCACTACAGGACGTGGACGGGCGTGAGAAGACACACCGGGAACCCTCCCAGCCCTCCACGCAGAAAAACAAAAATCCACATCCTTAACCCAAAAAAAAAACTCTTCTCTCATGCCTGGGCTCTCCTTCCACCTCTTCCCTCCGTCCCAGGGGCAGACTCTTCTGAGGCAGCACGGAGCCTGCAGCTGATCCAAGACTCAGATGAAATGCACTCGCCCGCCCCAGCTTCCCCCCACCGCAGCCCCCTCCACATCTGGCCTAGAAGGGGCCCCTCTTTGAAGGCAGACTCCCGATTCCACCAACGGAACCCCTCCCGCCTTTTATTTGAAACACCTCTCTCTCTCTCTCTCTCTCTCTCTCTCTCTCTCTCTCTCTCTCTCCCTCTCCTCTCTTTAATATATTTTTTAAACAACCCGAGGTCTCCTCCCTTCTTTCCTGACACCTTACATTTAAGCAGAATTGTACACACAGAGAGAAAGCAGTAAAAGCTACGGGGTAGCGTCAGGGAGGGGGCGAGCTATGAGAACCAGATAATTGGCCCCCAGGCACCCCCCAAAAAGGACCTGTAAAGGACAACCCACAAAGAAAGAAAGAACCAGGCCCTGCGGGCCATTGGAATGGAACCCGGAGGAGTTGAAAACAGCATCTGACTCGTTCCACGTGTCACTTGGAAAAGGTGAGGTCCCCATGCTCCCGGAAAAGACTGCGTCCTAGCCCCGGTGTGCTCCAAAGTCCTCCCTCCCTCCTCATCTTCAAAGCAGGAACCCCATGACTGGCCACACTAAAGCACAATGACAGCCCTCTGCCCTCCTGCTCCTCCTCACAATGCAGCTGTTTTCTGAACTTTCTGGAGGGGACGAAAGCTGTCTCCGTCTCCGCTTCCAGCCCAAGGTTCCAAGGGCTCGACGGTAGTAAAGAGCGAAGGGAACAAAAAGAGGGAAGCTGAGCAGAGGCGAGAAGCTGAAAAGCCAGCGAACCGGGATGCGTGAATTTGCGGAGCTGCCCTACCTGAGGGTCCCAGCGACCTGGCGGGAGGCTCCGAGTGGCAGGAGCTGGCAGCGGTTCTGCTTCCAGGGAGTGATGTGGCCGCAGTGAGGGGAGGGACCTGATTCCGGGGAGGTTATAAGTTTCCTCTGCTGGTGTGTTGGGATGTGTGATGGGCGGTTTCTTTTCACTGTGTTTTAAAGGAGTTTCTATGAATCAGTCTGGCTTTAAAAAAAAAAAAAAAAAAAAACAGATTTGTTAGTGAGCTACGCCCTGCTAAGTTGGCAGCGGGTCAAGAGGGCTGGGAGTGAGCCATCAATTGAAAGAAGCCTGTTGTAGGCCCTCTCTGACTCAGACACACAACCCCAGTGGAAAAAGGAGTGACATTGCTGCCAGTGAGTAATAGGAGTCACACAAATAGATCTGTTTACCAAAGCCCATTCCTCCTCACCAAAAGGCAGGCTGGGTTGCCATGGGTACACGGCAAAACACAAGGTACGGACCCAAATGTCTGGCTGGGCATAGGGAGGGATGGGAGACCGTGTGCTGCTCATTGAAATTCTCACTAATCATTCTTCCCCCCCAAAGGCCTCAGCTGTGTCTCCCTATCAGGAATTATCAGATTTATTTCTTATTACTTCCCTGCCTGACCCCTGTGCACTGTCCTGTGGGTGACTGGCCGGCCCTCCCAGCACAAGAGGAGATGCCAGAAGTGCTTGTAAGCCTGCCTCTGAATGACGGAGCACTGATTGAATGGAAGACAGGCCCTGGTCTTTAATTATGCTGGGGTAATACCATGTCGACGACTCCTCGTGGCAAGAGGAAGTTCTCTAGTGAAGAACTTTGCTCTCTGGTCTGTGAAACAATCATGCGGACTTTGCACCACAATTGAGTCTCTTGTACTTGACTAGTAGCAAAATTGTCACCACCACTTCCCTGGGCCACTCCTTTCTTATTCAAAAAGAGTATAGTGCTTATTACCATGCTTGGCATACTCTAAACCCTCAATAAATGTTACTGATCTCTTTTCCGTGGAGGTTTTTTATCTGTTTTAATTTATTATTCATGTTAGTGTTTGTTTTATTTTTAACATCTTTTTCTAGATATATGTAATATAGGATGGGTATATCTATAGAGACTCTAACAGATTAATGGTTTCCTGGGGGCATAGCAAGGGAAGTAATGGGGAGTTAATAATGATGAGTACACAAATGAAGAACATATTCTGAAACTGATTGGGGTAATAATTGTACAACTCTTCTTGGTATAATTGAGCTACTGAATTGAATGTGTGACTTATATGGTAGTAAAGCGGTTGGGGAAAAAAGAGAGAGAAACACATAGCTTTTGTGTAAATAAAAGAAACCATCACAGCATTACCACCAAAATCACTCCTGTAGTTGAATACTTTTATTTCTCTAGCAGTGGATTATTGGGGGGGGGGGATTTAACTTTAAAAATGATAAGAGTGAAAAAAAAAACCATTCCAAGGACTGTGTTTTAAACAAATTTAAGGTCCCTTCATTATCTTAAAGGGAAACACACCCAACTTTATTTTTGAAAAGAAAGAAAGCCCTTGAGCTGTACAAAAGGGTTGCACACTCCGTTGCTAACTGGAAGGCTGGAATTTAAACCCACCTAGAGGCACCAAGAAAAAAAAAAGTCTTAAAAATCGACTCCCATAAAATCACGGCCAAAAACCACCCCTCCTTCCCCACCCCCCACGCTCCCAGCCCCGATCCCCAGGCAGTCATAAGCAGAGTCCTTGTGATCCAGAACGGATGTGCTGGCTACATATTTGGCTTTAGGTTTCTAATGAGTATTTTAGAGGAAGAAGCTCAGCTTCCAAGAGGTGGTGGAGCGACCCAACGGAGAAGCCCAGGCCGTTGTGGGTAGCAACTTGAGTTCAAGTGTGGCTCAAGAAAGCCCATCTGTTACTGTGCTCCCAGGAGGCAGCCAGCTATCCGGATACCATCCCACGCCTGGCAAACCCCCGTGCGTCACGGAGGACGGTGGTCCATGGGGTTCTCCAGAGATGATCTTCGGCAAGTAGTTTACCTGTCCTGTCTTCCGAGTCACCTCTAGATGAATTCAAACTGCCAACCTCAGGATCGCAGTCGAGCGCACCAACCCTGCAATGTCCTGACCCCCTATCTTCACTGCAGATTATGCCTCGATAGCTCTGTTCATGCAGCCAATACCGCGTGCACGTCCACCGTCGACACCACACACAGATGTCCTCTGGGAACTTACATTGCAGAAGTGCAAAAGACAGCAGACCAGGTAGCCACTCTTCTCCGCCATGCTAGCGTCAAGATCTCTAAGTGGCAAAAGAATCAAAGGTGACTTTTCCCTTCTTCTGGGCAGATTTCCGTATTTTCGAGACCCCCTGCCATGAGTTGGCATGCCGTTGTCTCTCTCACACATTCTCTCCGCCTTCCTGTGGGTTCTAATTCCTAGAGACCATAGAGAAGGAGGGGGGTGGGGGAACTGCTCCTGGGAGTGTCCCAGTTGGTAACTCTTTAAGGGAGTAGAAAACCCCCACTTTCTACTGGAGAGGCTGGTGGGTTCAAACTGCTGACTCTGCAGGTGGCAGCCCTTACTGTAACCACTACACCTCCAGGGCACCCTTATTTTGCCTCTGGGCCTCGCTTTGAAGTGAAAGGGAGGAGGCTTTTCTGAAGTGGCAGGTGATAGAAAAGGGGCCAGACCCACAAGGCTGTTGGCTTTGCATCTTTCCAGGTCTCTCAAAGCTGGAGTCTGTCCTTAGGAAGGCGGCTCATTTTTCATTAAAAACTGATGATGGGAGAAAGGAGTGCATCAGTTTCACATACCTCTCCTCACTCATAGCCAACCCCTGCCCTCCGCACCCCCACCCCCACCCCCACCCCCCATCACTCATTTGATCATGAAAATGCCTTTCGCAGAGAAGTCACTCCCATCAGTGGAGGAAGAGTTCCTGTGATCTCAGCGGAGCCCAGCCCTCAGGGGCGGGGAGGATGACTGATGGGGAGGCCCTGAGATCCCCCTGGCAGGTAGCAGGTTTGGGGGGCAGGGTAGGGGTGGGGGTGTGCAGGGCAGGGCCCGTCCCCACCCCCACCCATTCCTGCTCTGGAATCTGCTACTTTCCTTGGCTTCTCCCCTCATGAGCTAGCCTTTCACCTCCATGGCCTCATGCATTTAAACTCTCCCTTCCTGGTAGTGTGTGTGTGTGTGTGTGTGTGTGTGTGTGTGTGTGTGTGTGTTTGGGGGTAGGGAGGGGTGCAACTGTTAGTGCTGGGAGCAAGCCTGTCCACTGAGGAATCCCAGGATGAGAAGAAGAAAACTGTCGGGCTGCATTTTTTTTAAAGAGAAATCTTGAGCCAGGGAATTTGGAGAGGTGCTCCCTCTCCCACCCCTCTCTGGGGCTCAACAAGGGAAAAAGTCAAACTTCTCCCTGAAGGGTTGGAGTAAACACATCATTTGGTCCTTGTGGGTTTGAAAGGGAGAGATGGATCCAGGGAGTTTCTCTGAAAACGTGGACTAAGAACCTGGAGATGCTGCTCTCTCCTCTGACTGCTGAGATTCATGGTCGGCAAAGGGCTGCTACTCTGTGTTTAGCCCTGAAAGTGGGAACTGTCTTACCTGCCAAAAGAGCCTAATACACCTCAGCCACACCTTCCTACAGACTTTCAGAGATGTTTCAGGTTTGGAGAGAGGAAAGTGTAATGCTTTTAGCTCTTAAAACTCTCTCTCTCTCTCTCTCTCTCTCTCTCTCTCTCTCTCTCACACACACACACACACACACACACACACACGCAAAATGCACCAGGTCAAGTTGAGTTGTGTAAATATTTTTTAAGCATAAATGCCAGCCTGAGATTTCTAAAGGCTCACAATTAACCCTTGAAATGTCCCTGCGCTCTTGTTAACAAACAAATTCATCAAGACAAAGGGAGACCAGACCCAGTCCTGGCTGGGTAGGATTAAAACGCCCAGCCCCACATGCTTTAAGACTGTGGACAGGAAAGGGTCCTGGGGGGGGGGGGGGGGGGTCTAAAACCACATGGACGGTGGAACATGACTCTCTCTCTGGCATCTACATAGACTTTCCAAACCACTTGGGGCAAGATGTGTTTCTGCTCTGGCCTTATATTACCCACCCCCTCCTTTTTTGGAAAGCAGGGTGAGCCCATTCATCTTCCATGCAGACCAAGAATCAGGCCAAGTGTCATTTGACCTCAGGGAGGTCATTCTTCTGGGGAGAGAACGTGCCTTGTGCCCCAGCCCTCCAGACTTCCTCTCAGCCATAGGAAACCCTCCACCAGCCCTGAGTCCACCATGATGCCATTTGGGGAAACTCTTCAAGTTTGAACCCGCATAGAAACTGCTAACGAAAATAGGAACTGAGAGCTCTCAACAACTGATGGCTTCAAAGAGAACCCTCCGAAGGCAGGTCTGGCCCCGAAAGAGCTGAGAAAAAACAACCCCGAACTTGTTTTCGCTCAAGCTCTCTGAGCCAAAAAGAATCGCAAATTATGCAACGTGTTCCCCAAAGCTATTTCGCGCTCAGGGAATGTCAAGGTTAACTTTAGCAAACACTCCTCGAAAGGTAAATAGTTTGGAGGAAAAAGAACATAGCACAGCATCTTCCAAGGTCAAATGAATGTCCCTTGCCACTCGCCTTTCAAATCTGAGGCTTGATCCGCAGTTTCGTATGTGCCCCTGGTGCCTTCCTTTAGAGAGAGCCCTGGTGTCGTCGAGGTTACCCAGGGCTGCAAACCAGCAGGTCAGCAGTTCCAAACCCCCAGACAGTCTGCCTGAGAACAACCTGGCTGTCTAACTCTGATAAACAGTCTGATTTCGGAAGCTCACAGGGCAGTCCGACCCTGCCCCACAGAGTCTCTGTGGATTGGCATCAGCTGGAGGGCAGACAGTGAGGCGATGTTTGGTGTTTGTTCCTTCCTTTTGTTCCTCTTATTTTTTTCCCCTTGGATTATTGCTTTCCTTCATTATTTCTTAGTTTGTCTCTCCGGTCTTTGTCTCACAGATTTTCCTGATTACTTTTTAGAGTCCTCGCAATTAAGTGTCGTTTTAAGATCGTTTCACCAAAGGCTGAATCCCGAAGCATTCCTGCAGTCGTCCTCAGGTAACTTCCAATTCAGGGGAGCCCGTGTGTGTGTGAGTGTGTGTGTGTGTGTGTGTGTGTGTGTGTGTGTGTGTGTGAGGGTTTCCAAGGGCTGTCCTCTGTCGGAACTAGACCATCAGAGAGGCTTCCAGGGTGCCTGTGGGGGGACTCGAACAGCCAAACTTACACTCAGTAACCGAACACTTGGCCATTCAGGCCACCCACGCCCCCTCTGGGTCTCTAAGTTTCTTGCCTCCTAGGTAGGGAGTCCTAAAACTGCTTTCGAAAGATAAAATTCTTCAACTTCAAGAGTGTTACAAATGGCTCTTTCACTTGTAGCCAAAGGGAAACAAATAATCACGCTGACAAAGTCTTGCATTGCGGGGTGTAAAAAAAAAAAAAAGATTGTGTGTTACATTGCAGTAATAAAAAAAAAGAGATGTATTCTGCTTTCGTTTTTAATTTTGTTTATTAATTTGCCATTGTTGCTTACTTTAATAAGTCATTTTATTGGGGGTTCTCACAGCTCTTATCACAATTCATACATCAGTTGTATGAAGCACATTTGTACATATGTTGCCTCATCATTTCTAAAGCATCTTCTTTCTAATTGAGACCTTGATATCAGCTTTATTTGTCCCGACCCTCCCACCCTCATGAACCCTTGATCATTTATAAATTATTTTTATTTTCATATTTTACACCGTCTGTTGTCTCCCTTCACCCACATCTCTATTGTTCATCCCCCAGGGCCAGGTGGTGGGAGGTTGTATGTCAATCATTGCGATCAGTTCCTGATTTCACCCTCTTCTATCTCCACTTTCCCCCTGTCCTCATAGTATCGATACTCTCATTACTGGTCCTGAGGGGTTGCTCTGTCCTGGATTCCCCCTGTTTCCAGCTCTAATCTGTACCAGTGCACATGCTCCAGTCTAGCCAGATTTGTACGGTAGAACTGGGGTCATGAAAGTGGGGTGGGGCAGGGAGGAAGCATTAAAGAACTAGAGGAATGTTGTGTGGTTTGTCAGTGCTATACTGCACCCCAGCTGATTCATCCCTTCCTTATGACCCCACTGTAAAGCAATGTCCAATTATCTACAGGTAGGCTTTGGGTTTCCATTCCAACCCTCTTCATTCGCATTAAAATTGTTTTTGGGATCTTCTGAGGTCTGTTACCTGAGCTTATCAACATCTAGTGATCACATGGGTTGGTGGACTTTGTTGCTTCCCTGCTAGATAGCTATTTGTTTATCTTCAAGCCTTCAAAACCCTAGATGCTATACCTTATAATAGCCAGGCACCATCAGCTTTCTTCACCACATTAGTTTATGCACTCATTTTGTCTTCAGAGATCATGTCAGGAAGGTGAGCATCACAGAATGCCAGACTATTAGAATAAAGTGTTCTTGTGTTGAGGAAGGACTTGAGTCAAGGCCAGTGCCCATCTCCTACCTTAATACTTAAGATATAAATATATGTGTATAGACATATCTCTATCATTTTATATTAATGTATTCATATATGAATATGCCTATGTTTCTACCTCTACAAATGTCTTTTGCTTCATTGTTCTTTCTTCTGTTTCTTTTTACTTTCCTCCTGTCCCACTATCATGCTCAACCTTCATGTGGCTCTCTGTACTTCCTTTCAGCTACATTGACTTGATTGAACCCCACCAGGCATTCTATGCCCTCCACATCATCAATTTTAGATCTCTGTTGTTCCCTTGTCCCTGTTGACTCCCCCTCCCTCTCCCCCACCTCCTCCTCCTCTTTTCTGTCCCCACGGATCTTTCTTTTTTATTGAGGGTTTTTTTTCATGTTTGTACTTTGTTTTTGTTGTTGGTTTTGTTCTTTAAAAACGTTTTTCTGTATATCAAATCTAGGACCAGTAAAGCTCATGAGATAGCAATTGTTTGATGGTACCTTTGGGGTATGGCAGGAGAGGTTGGGAGGAAGTATGGAGCTGGCAGTTATGAGCACAAGAATGAAGGAAATGTTCTACAACTGATGGTGGTGATGTGTATACAACTCTCCCTGATGTGATGAAACACTCGAATTGTAAGATACATGAGTGATAGGCCAATAAATCTGTTTAAAAATAGAGAGAGAGAGAGATGACAGTGCTGGCAATGGCATCTAATCTGAGTCCTATCACCATAGCCAGTTACAGATGGATACAAATTGCTATAATCAATTTCTTCAGAATGAAATGGAGAGTCAGAATGACTGACAGAATGGACTGTCTGAGCCATTTGTCCACCCTGGATCCAGCTTCAAAGCAGGGATAGATGAACAAGCAAGGAAGTCAGAAGACTGAAAACACCCTGCCTTTCACTACCTCGTGTGAACTGCGACCACAGGCAGTGGATAATAAAGTTGTATTGAGCCAATGACATTTCCCCCTTGCTTCTCATGTGTTTGAGCACATTATTCCCACTGCCTAAGAGATCATTTCAGGCAAAATAGTCAGGAGTCATTCAGATGTGATTCCCTCTCTTTTTACAATAGTCCAAGTAGTAGATGCTGGTTCTGTAGGAGGTGGTCACTAGAAATGACTGCAGTTCATTGATGAGGTGTCTGACGCATAACTGAGAGTCTAGCATCTTCCTTGAGTTTTCATCCACCTTCTGGTGCCCGTCGGATCACCCCTCTACTTCACACAATAGCAGGGGTCTAAATTGACCCAAGGAAAACTGTCATAGAAGGGGACACAGAGAGGGACAGCCCAGCCTAGAAGTCTTAATGTGTCTCCCCTGGGACTGTGTGATCGGCAAAGTGTACAAGATGCAGAAGCCACTGGAGGTGAGCCCTGACACCACGTTAACACTCGCAGCAATCCAGACACACACTGGGTAGATGACTCAGGAAAACAAGGTGTTTGTTCTTAGTCAATGTTCAGGTAATTGGTCAAATATTTTCTAAGTACCACAGGCTAAGCAAGGCCTCCTCCACGCTTTAAGACGCCCCCACATGCACACACCCAGCTGGTGGTTTGCCGTTCCAAATGCAGGGATGACAGACCCACCCTTGGTGTGTCTAAATCAAACACCAGACCACAGGCGTCAAGTCGATTCTGAATCATAGCGACCCTGTGGAGGGTTTCTGGGGCTGTCCATCGATGTGAGAGCAGACAGCCTCGTCTTTCTCCCAGAGATCAGCCAGTGGGTTTGAACCTTGTGACCAGCATCCCCGTGCTTACCAGACGGGACCACCAGAGTTCCTTCTCCTTTGTGTGTCAGGAAATAGTTCAAAGCCCTGCATCTGCCAGAGGTCATGTTCATAGTATTCACAGTCATTCTTCTCTGGACCCAAATAAAAAAATCAAACTCACGGCATCAAGCGAATTCCCACTGAGAGCCACTCCATAGGAAAGGGTAGACATGCTTCCCTGGGTTTCAGAGACTGTAACTCTTGGCAGGAGTAGAAATCTTATCTTTCTCCCATAGAATGGCTAGTGGCTTTGAACAGCTTGCATTTCACAGTCCAACATGTAACCACTATGTCGCCCGAGCTCCTGTCTTCTCTGGACAGGATTGGATCAGTACCGATGAACACACAAAGCTCCCTTTCCTACACTACATACTGATCAACCTCCTTATGCTATTTATGTGCTATCACATTATAATATTATCCGACGTGATCCATGCCGCTGCATCTTTCTACTTATGATTTCATTCCAGTCTCGCTTGCCTGTCGCTGTACTTAGCAACCTGAAGTGGAGACAGGATGAAGCTACATTTCTCCCGCTGTCCATTCGTGACTCTTTGGAAAGGAGTCGCATCCACAGGGAATTGAACAAACTATTCTACCCTTCTTCATTTTCACTCTTAAATGGAGACTTAATGTTCTGAGGCATCTTAGTCTCAATTCATATACAATCTCTCAAAAACTGCCACCTCTGAAATAATCATTGCAAACACTTTTACACACTGTGGCAGTCACTCATCTGGTGAAATTTCAGGATTGGAAGTGTAGTGGTGAAGTCTAGCCTGTCAATCTGGAGATAGCCAATGAGACCTCTATGTGGGCATGGCCTTCTCCTGCGAATTCTGGGAAATCTAGCCATATTTTCCTCTTGAATGTGAGAGACTCACCATTCAGTCCCTTGGAGATGCTCTACTGACAAGACACAAGATTGACTCTCCGCGAGACATCTGAGGAAAAGCCACATGGGCTTACCCTGATGGAACCAGACCTCTAAAGCCAGAAAAGCCATGTAGAGACTCCTGCCAGTGCTGAGATGCTTGAGAGGTCAGAGAGAGTCTCCTGCCAGCACTGAGATGTTTCTACCACCACTGGGTACACAAAACTCTGCACCCACTGGCCTGTGATTGTCCTGGGGTCATTGTATGTGCTTTGTGAGTCTGAAGAGGACTTATAGATTGGTATCAGACATATGGGCTAATATTGAATTATTGACTTGGACTGTACTGGGTTGGGATGCTTTCTCAGTGTTCCATTCTTCATGTATATAAACCTCTCTCTTATATCCATATGCGTGTTTATGAATTTGTTTCTTTAGTCTACCCAGACTAACACAAATGTCATGGTTAACCTGCATATACATTTCACATCTCTGCACATGTTTAATCTTGAATGGTGATGACATATTTATCATGTGATCATTTTTCCTCATGGGTGATGTGTTTCTGGGTAGACTAGAGAAACAAATTCGTAGAGACACTCATATGTACATAGGAAAGAGCTTTAAATACAAGAGTAATTGAATATTAGAAAATGTCCCAGCCCAGTCCAGCTGAAGTTCATAAGTCTGCTATTTGCCCATATGTCCAACATCAATCCTCTTCAGACTAATGAAACACATGCAATGATGCCAAGTGCAGGAGAATCAGTGGGTGGGAAATCTTGTGACTTCAGTGATATTGTAAGCATTGTAAGCATCTTAGCTGGCAGGAGTCTCCATGTGGATCCTAAAAGTCCAGGGCTCTCAATACCATCAGCAGAGAACCATGTGTCTTGTCAGTAGTGAGACTCTCAAGGAGTGAGCCAAGAAAGTGTCTCCTACCTCCAAGTAGGAACACCAGAGTTGCCAGAATCCTCAGGAGGCCGTGCCCACACAGAGGCCTCCTTGGCTATGACCTGATTGAGAGATTAGACTCCACCCCTTCACTCTTAATCCTCTCAAATTGACAAATGATTATATAACTACCACAGACTTCGTGTCAACCTGACACTTTCACATAACTCTCAAGCATATATAATTTCCAAACAAACAATAATAAAATCCTATCTGTTCCTAACAGGACAAAACTAAGCTGCATATAGTTCAATATGTGCCACCCTCATTTAAACATACCATTTTATAAGTGAAACAAAAAATATTCTATAACTGACAAAACAACCATATTCTATGCCAAACAATTGCAGTTAAGAAACACCTATACCTTAATCCTACAATCTTATGAATATGCTCCAACACCTATGAAAGTTTGTAAGCCAACCACTTCATACTTTTATCCTCTCAATTTTGGGTATCCAATTTCTATTCTGCCCACATACATCAGCCCAATGCTCTGAGAAGACAATCATATTCTCTGAGGTGAAGAATTCTCATTCCATTTGGAACCTTGTGAAGTTCACATCCATAAGCAAAGCCAAATCAGAACAGGTCATCCATAAAGTATGCAACAATATGCACAAGTACACAGGCTCAAATATCTTTTCTTCATCTGGTTGGGATCTGGTCAACTCAGTGTGAGCTGCCTCACTTAGCCTCACCAGAGTGCCACTGGTCCCCTTGCCCTTAGACCATGGCCACATCACAAATTCTCAACAACCCTAGGCCCCTTGTGCTTGGTCATGAACTTCAGAACAGTCAACCTGCTCTCGTCTTCTCTATTTCCTGTGAACCAAGTCCATGGGTGTCAGTGACCAGATTCAACCCATCTCTCTATTGCTGTTTTTCTCTCCCTTCCACTCAACAAGTGGATCCAGTGTGTCACCTAGTAAGCGTGTCAACCTGTCCCCAATCTCCCTTTAATGTTTAGTCCTAGCGAGGAATTTTCTTCAGGGTTCCAGACATTTTCCAGCTTCTGTCAGAAACCAACAGTTCAAAATTTAAATATCCAAAGAGTTCCTCTTTTATATCTTCTGTAACTTACAGAGGTGAGCCATCATGGAAAAGCTAAAGACCCTGGACCTTGGCTTCTTCTAGGGGATTTTTCCTGGTGACCCCCAGAGTTCCTTCCTGCACTAACATCTGTGGTGTCATGGTTGTGGTGGTTCTTCAGAGCCGACAAGTTGATTCTGGAGCATAGTGACCCAGTGTACAACAGAACAGAATGCCAACTGGTCCTGCCCCAATCTCACCATTGTTCCATTTCAGTCCAAGGTGGAAGCCCTGAATCCATCCATCTCATAGATGCTTTCCTCTTTTTTGCTGATCCTCCCATGTACCAGGCATGATGTCCTTTTCCAGGCACTGGTCCCTGCTGAAAACACCCCTCCCGTATGAGAGGCAATGTCTCACCAACCTATGCTTTAAAGAAGCATTCTGGCTATATTTTTCACAAGACAGATTTGCTCATGTTCTTCCAACAATCCTCAATCTATTCTATATTCTTTCCCAACATCATAATTCAAATGCATCACCTCTTCTCCCATCTTCTTGATTTACTGCCCAGCGTTTGTACACAGATGAGGCCATAGGAAATGCCCCGTCTTGAGTCAGGTGCACCCTAATCTTCAGAGCAGCATCTTTGCTCTTTGATACTTTAAAGAAGACATTTGCAGCAGATTTGCCCGGTGCACTGTGTCACTTGACATTTTGTGGACACCCCCAACTCTACATATGTCTGAAAAGCATGTATATAAGTGGAGGCCAACCAACACTTTCGCTGGCCTCTTTCTTCCCCACTTGATCTCATGGACAGGAGTTGATGTGAACACGGTGCTTTCCTCCTGACCTTTCATCTGAGAACAGGGAACCAGATGGAACTTCCCAGTGCTAATAATATGGGGCTGGGTGACTGCCAGGAATGAGGGATGTCAAAGATCCTTTAGTTCTGACTAACTCTCCATGAACTTTTCCATTTGTGTGCTCTGCACAGGCACACTCATTTCCCCAAATTCCAGGCATATGGCATCATTTCACTCTTACTTTAAGTTTTAATTTAAGCTCAGGGAGTAACGCCCCACCCACCCACCCCCAACCCCTTCCCTCAGTTCTAAAGCCTGGAGCCCACACAGAACTCAGTGGAGCAGCAAGAGTGGGGGAGGGGGGGAGCTGCCAGTGTCCCTGGTGAGCTTATTGCCCTGGCGGTTCCATCAACAACATGGGCACAGCAAAACAAGCAAGCTTGGACTGGAGGGACCCCTGCCAAGGAATGTCCAACCTTCACGCAGAAGCCACAAAATCCAAGGTCCGTGCTAACTGGCGACAGCTGCACAGATTCCTCAGCCCTGTGCTGGCTGAGTGATGGATGGGGAGGGGGAGGCCCACTTGGCAGTGGCCATAGGACAGAGGGGGAGCCCTTGGAGCAGTTCTGGGGAATCAGGCCCAGAAAAGTATGGCTGTAGGAGAGAAGTCCACGAAAAATAAGAACAATAACAACGGAAAGACATTTTATTTGCTGAGGAGCTTTTTATTTTATTTACAGGGGAGCTTACGTGTTTCTCGTGTTTTTACATTTTTAAAGCCATACCTGGGTAAAATTTAAACTCGTGGGGGGGCTTGGGGTTCAACCCAGGCCCCTGACCTATTAGGGAGGAGCATCTAGGTGTTTGGGTTTTTTTATTTGAACTCTTTACTGTAGTTTTTCCCTTTACCCCGCCAATCCAAACCAAATGCACTACCGCTGAGTCTAAACTGGCTCACGGTGACCCCGAGGACAGGACAAAACTGTTCCTGTGTGTTTCTAAGACTGCGTCTCTGTCTGGGAGTGAAGAGCCCTATCTTTCCCCTGCAGATCACAGCCTAATGCACCACAACACTAGCGCTCCTCTTATCTTGATAGTGCTTGCAGCTGTGTGACTCTTTAAAGCTATAAGGAATCTGCTCTACTCCCAGAATGATCCAAACAAGGTGTTGGGGTGATTTCGAACCATGCCACCTGGATGCCATTCATATTAGAGCTTCCTAGAAGCCCAGGGGAGGAGAAAACGGATAAGCACCTCAAAGGACATTCTGAGCAGCTTCCAAACAGTCCCAGCCTGAAAATCCGTTGGCAGAGTTCTCCCCTGCACTCCGGGGTCTTCATGTGTCAGAATGAGCTAGACAGAAGCTGGAAGCCCAGAGGCAGTATCAGGACCTTCTCTAGATCTGTTTTACACGTGTGTCTGTTTGCTTTTCACGGTGCTACAGCTTGAAGACAGAGCCCTGAGAACACAACAGTGACTGATTGCTAAATGAAAAGGTCAGCGGTTCAAATCCACCCATGGGTTTGGTGGGGGGAGACAAAGACCTCAAGATTACAGACTATGTCACCCTAGAGAGCAGGCCTGGAGGGTTACCATGGATTGAAATCAACTTGCTGGCCCTCAACAGCATGGAATGAATCATGTGCCCCTGAAGATAGGGAGTGGAGGGCTGAGCCCCGGTGGCGTAAGTGGTTGAGTGCCGGACTGCAGCCCTCAGGCTTGGCGGTTCAAATCCAGTGGCAGCTCTCAGGAGCAGCACTGGGTAGCGCCCATGACCACCAGAGGCAGTGATGCCCCCCCCCCAAAAAAAAAAAGATAGGGTGTGGAATCCTACCTGCTGTTTTCACAGGTGTCCACGTGTTGGGAACGATGGCGATTGCATTATGACTGAGCAGCATGACATTTTAAATGGCATCACTTTTGCCTTCTAAAAACAAAGCCGGCTCGACATGGAGGTGCCCAGGGGAAAAGATGAATGCGCTGTGAGGCTGACCCAGGAGCCATGGGACAACGGGGCCGCCAACCAGGGAAGAACCAACATGGCTAGCCAAGACCTGGACTTTCCTCTGCAACTGGGAGGAAATCCTTTTCTGTTCTTCAAAGTCACCCACTGGGATAGTTCTGTTCCACTGGAGAGCCAAGCCCAATGCAGAATCCACCCAAATGCCCCAAATTCACGGCAACCGCTTCTGGGGTCTTCCTCCAACGCCTACCTTTGCATGTCAGGTGATCTGACCCTACCCTCACCCCACTCCCACCCTGGGGAGGCTGGGCTGAGCGTCCTGCCGTACCAAATTCACACCATTGTGCAGGTCTGGGATCGAGGCTAACTCCAGTCTCTCTCACACCATTGTGCAGGTCTGGGATCGAGGCTATCTCCAGACTCTCTCACACCATTGTGCAGGTCTGGGATCGAGGCTATCTCCAGACTCTCTCACACCATTGTGCAGGTCTGGGATCGAGGCTATCTCCAGACTCTCTCACACCATTGTGCAGGTCTGGGATCGAGGCTATCTCCAGACTCTCTCACACCATTGTGCAGGTCTGGGATCGAGGCTAACTCCAGTCTCTCTTACAGACAGCCCCAAGGAAGGGTCTCTCGGCTGAGAACAAGGACTTTTGCCTTGGGAGGGTTCTATGATGGCGTCCAAAGACAACACAACTTGTCAACAGTACTGCTATCCCTGGGGTTTAAAACACGTTACGGCCCCACACAATGATGTTCACAGCTCGGACAAAACGCCTGAGGCCTGTTCGTAATCGTGACGCCGCGCCCCTTTTCAGGGGAAACCGCCATGGTCTGGGAAAAGAAAGATTCTGAGTTGCTTCTCAGAGCACAGAGTGCCTTGCCCAGGGACAGGAGCAGGCATGCTCCTGGCTGGACCGGACCTGCCCGTCGGAGGGCATCCGAAAGAACAACGCTGACCCAGGACTTAAGCGTCGCCGACATCCCCCTCTACGAGCTCAGCATCGGCGGCAGCGGAGCAGTCCAGCTGCATGGGGGTAGGCGTCTGGGTGCCCTAACCGGAAGCAGCATCTGGGCAGGCTGAGATCCGTGGGGCGTAAGTGAGGCGAACCCTTGACTCGGTTTGCGAAAAGAATGTGAAGAACTCTCTCGGGCAGGAAGTCAAGCAGCCGAGTACTTCCGTCAGGCAGCGCTCCTCATAAAGCCCATAATACCGGAAAGAAAGAAGATCACTCGCCACAAAGCCAAGGAGGAAAGACGAGACACCCCATGGTCATTTCACAAATATTGCCACGCCTAAGATGAGCGGCAAGGCGGGGGGCGGGGGGGAGGACATGGACGGTGGTTGCGAAGCCAGTCTGTGCTACGCCCTCCGCCAGGGACCCAGTTGGGCTGGTTGTCCGAAAAGAGGACCGTGACCACGCATGACTGCTCACGAAGCATGCAGCTCAGGAGTGAACGAGCCCTTCTGACTTGTAAATGTCATGAAACTGAGAGCACTCTGGAGAGTGGGCGATGACAGAGATGGCTGGGCCGAAGATAGGGCTCGGCTTAGCAAAGCCAAATCAGACGCGTGATCTCCGTTCTGGAATCTTCCTTCTCGGCATCCGTGCCTCGCTCCATTTATGCTCAAGCCAGTGGTGGTCACGCTGTGCTGGAAGCAGCCGGCGTAGGTGCAAAATCTCTTTGAGCCTTCAAGCCCTCCTCTGTCCAATGGGGATGATACTGGCTACTCTGCCTGGGGAGGAGTGGGAGAAGCAAATAATTAATGCGGGTGACGTTCCAAACGCGGGACCTGACACATGGCACGAAGTTAAGCCTCGTTGCCTCCCCTGTCCTGTGGGGATAATATGAGCCCATCTCACATGAAGTTATCGAGAAAAGCAAAGAGCTAATACACAGAGAGGCCCCAGACACCCTGAACCCGGAGACAGGAGCAGTGTCCCTGCTCTTTGGCCCTGAACCTCCCCATGCTTACTCTCCCCAGACTTCACTCAAGGGGAGTTCTGACTTGCTCTGTCCTCTCCCTAAACTGGCAACTCACACACGAGAGAAACTCATTACATGATTTCCCTCAGATTAAATGGACTGCACCATCACCCGCACCCCCCAACCCCCAGTCAATCTATATACCTTCCTTTCCCCTGTGAAATTCACCAAGTACCATCTAAGCTACTTAGCAATAATTCTTATCTGACCTTTCATCTTCGTCTTCATCCCCTTTGTTTTCAAGTCTTGGTTCGTCTGTCAGGAGCCTTGGTGGTGACGTGCTGGGTTATGAATTACCTGCTAACTACAGGTCAGCAATTCAACTCCAGGAGATATGAACAGGAGAGAGATTGGACTTTCTGCTCATGTAAAGGTTTGCAGCCCGGGGAAAGTACCGGGCCATTTCAACACAGGACTCCAGGGTGGTTGCGGTCCGAGCAGGCTCTGCGACAGAGGGTTTGGATTTGGGGACTTGATGACAGTCACCTCTAAACAGGGCGTTCTTGCCTAGTTACTCTGCCCATGGCAAGCTCTGCCGGAAACCCAGCTGTTCACAGAATGTGTTTGCTCCCAAGGGTGCTCTGAAAAGCATCTCAATTCTTTGCCCACCCTTTAAAATCAAGAGCTCTCAGATTTTTTTTTTAATGCAGTTTTCTTGAGTTTCTTTAAAATTGAGAGGGACGGCTAACAATGGTCCTTTGGTCCTGCAAGCCAGCAGCCAGCCTCAGCAAGGAAGTTCTCTCCTTCCCACTGGGTCTGCTTCCCTCCTGTGCCCCGTTGGCATCTGTCGGGGGCCGTCTTCCCCACAGTGGTCTCTAGAAGGCAGGGAACTTCATGAAGTCACAGGGCATGATGGCTTTCTGATCTGGCTGGTAAATGAAATCATGGTGTTCAGAGCCTGTCGCACAAGGAATGGCCTCATCCCTCCTGCTTTCTCTCGTTCTTTCTCACCACCTTCTAGCATGAGTGGATCAGGCATTACCGATCTCCGTTCTCCATTACCAAGCTATTCTCTAGCAAAAATGCCGCCCCCTGGACTAATGTGGTGAAATGGATGTTCTGGGGTTCCACAACCTCAGTTCAAACTCTTGCTAGACTTTCACTGTCCATTTGGGGGTAATGCACAAGGGGGACTTCCAAAAGTTTGTGGATGCATTCCAGCATCTTGCAACTCCTTTTTCCCACAAACTTTGAAAGGTCTCCTCATCCTGGTCATAGTCATGGAGTTATTAAAAGGGGCAAATAAATAATATATGTGAAGTTCTAAGTTCAAGGTCTGGCACATGGCAAGAGCTTAAGATGGTCGCTGTACCTGTTGCCTCTGCCCTATTCTACCTGGAAAAATGCTGTTCAACCTTGATAGGCAATTCAGATGTCACCTCCTCTGAGAAGCCTTCCTCATCTCTGCCTTACTACCACTCCCCGCCCCACCCTAAGCAAGATGACTAATCCTTCCCCATTAGGCCTTTGACATGTCATTGTTCCTTTAGCTGTCCTGTCTCCATGGCCCTGAACTTCACTTCCTCCCTACACACTCAGAAGGCATCTTTGAACACCCAGTGCCTGAACACTGTAGAAATTCTGCATCCCTTAAGAGAGCTGGACTGGACATTAAAGTAGAAACAGAGGGTCAAACACCATCAGTGCTCCCTAGTTGTATAAGTCAAGGATTGCCAGGTGATGCTGTTTTCACCTAAATGCAAATAAAAGACAGAAAAAGGAAATCAATCCATTCAGAGCACTAACACAATATATATCACTCAACTGTGTGGTTCTCGTGCCCCCGAGCCTCAGTTTTCTCATCTGTAATATGGGGACAGTAATGCCTTTGCCATTTCACTGCATGATGTCCTTCTCCGGTAACTAATTGGTCCCTCCTGAAAAGATGCCCAAAGTCTGTGAGACAAAGCCTTGTCATCCTTGCTACTCAGAAGCACTTTGGTGATACCTCTTCCAACACAGATTCTTCTGGAAGGCCACAGTACATGTGATTTTCTTGCCAGCTTCATAAATTCAAAGGCATCAATTCTTCTTTGATCTTCTTGACGCACTGTCCAGGTTTTGCATTCCTATGACTGATTATAAATGCCACGTACACCTTAGTCCCCAAATGACATCTTTGCTTTCTAAAATTTTATTTATTTTATTTTTTTAAATCATTTTCTTGGGGACTCATACAAATCTTATCACAATCCATACATCCAACCATTGGTCAAACGCACCTTTATACCCCTGGCTCTCATCATTCTCAAAACACTACCTTCCACTTAAACCCTTGGTATCAGCTCCAGAGTTCTGCAGTAGATTTTTCCCAACAAACATTATTCGATTTCTAACTTTCTCTTCTACTCCTTTAGTCATTGATCAATGCTGTGTCCCAGCTGCTATCCCAGCAGTTCCTAAAACCCCACTATTAGGCAATGATCTCAGTGAGTGAGCCTGGACTTCTCTCAGTACCATCAGCTCTGGATCATAAGTGGATATTGATTGATTCATTCTTTGGGGTACGGTGGCGCTGTATTTATCTTTTGGTATTCCCTGCATCGTTTCGCATATTGCCCATAAAGTCAGACTCCAATCATTTCACATTTTGATTAATAATAGATGTTTGCAAACTGTTTCTCCTCTCATTAGCAATAGAAGGTCCCCCAAACTTGACTCCACCTCATCTACATTGCTAAGATTGGCTCCATTTTGAGGCAGAAATTCTTTCCCAGCTGTGTTTTGAGTGCCTTCTTGGTGGCATGGCAGTTACTCTTTGGGCTGCTAACTGGTAGTTTGAAACCACCAACCACTCCTCAGGAAAAAGAGAGGGCTTTCTACTCCTGTGAAAAGTTACAGGACAGGCTACCCTGTACCACACTGGATCAGAATCAACTTGATGGCAGTGAGTTTTGCCTTTGTGTTTGTTTTCCGGTCCAAACTAAAAGGCTTATCTTCGGGCACTGTATCAGGCAATGTTTTCCTGCTCTTCCTAGGTTTCACTGACCAATTTTTTTTCAGACACAGACCACCAGGTCCTTCTTCGTAATCTGTCCTTCCCCTAGAAACTCTGCTCAAATATATTCACGGTGGACGACTCTGCTGGTATATGAATACCATTGTCATAGCTTCTAACATTGCTAACAGATGACAGAGGGTTGATAAGAAGATTAAATGACCTGGCTATATATGTGTTATAGGTACAATAATATTTGTAATCCAAATTAGTTGGAATAAGAGATCTTAGATGTGAGCTAGAAATTACCATTTGAATTTAAATATATTATTCATCATATAAGAACAAAACCATGAAGTGTATTTTCTCATTTCAAAAGGAGAGCAACTGAGTGCTGTATTCCATCTACCCAAACCAAAGCCTTCCTGGGCTCTGCTTCTTGATTACCCAGTTGGAGAGGTGCAGTCACTACCTCTCTGAAATCCTCCCCTCCCCATGCCCGTCCTCATCCTTCCCCATGAGTCTCAGCATGGCTTTCTCAAACTCCGTAGGACGCTGGTGAATGCTACCCATAACTTTGATACACAAGCCCACTCAGTGACCAGCATGCAAGACCCTTAATAAACTGACCCTGCTTACCTCTCCAGCCCCTTCTCTCATCCCCCATTGCACTGATACTTTATCTTCCAGCCCCTGGGAACTCCCTGTGTACCCCAAGTCACCAGATTCTAGCACAACTCCAAGCCTTTGCCTATGCCCACCATGATGCAATGCGCTTTCTCTTGGCCCCATGTTCTCTGCCTGGCCTGATTTCCAAGCCTCCACTTGGGCATCAGCATGCTCGGGAAGGCATTTTCTACCTCAGCGTGGGCTTGGCGCTCCTCCAGGGAGTCCCCACAGTACCTGTGCACCTGCCACCTGCCACTAACACTCACCAGCACAGCAGGTCAATGTGGACTTTCTTGTCCTGTTAGATGACACATTCCTAGGAGGCAGGGATGGTCTTTTGATGCTGAATCTTCGCCAATTATTTTGCCTGGACAAATTATAATTATAAGTGAACAGACAATTATGTGCACGTTTTGCTTATGAAGTACCATAAATAGATTAATCTTCCCTGCCTATCTCACCACCCCGCCACCCCAAATCTCTTATCCATAAAGCCAGTTTTACAAGACATTGAGCAAGCATGAGACAGTGTAGCATCATAACCACGCATGTGGGAATTGGTAGAGGAGACAGAGCTGGACTGGAATTTATCCCTGCCACTTGTTACCTGGAAGATCTCGACATAATATAGAACCTCTCCGAGACTCAGTTTCCTTATCTGCAAGGTAAAGATAATAAGGACGCCTAACTTTATAAAGTTTTTTTTTTATGAGAACAAGACGAGATAGCACACTTAAAGCACCCTGCCCAGTATGTGTTCAGTCCATGTTAAAAATAAATCAAGGGTTAAGGAGTCCTAGTAACTGCCTTGCAGGTCCATGAATCAGCCAATCAGCCAGTATTTGAATGGCCTGCTGCACCTCGGAGAACCCTGGAGAACGTCAGGGCATCATCCTGTGTGAGGGAGGGGCTGTGCGGAGAGCGATGGGAATGTTCACCCCTGGGTCAAGAAAGGGAGACCTGAGCTCAGTAGGGTATACCCCCAAAGATAAGCAATAAAAACACTCAAGCAGCAGACCACGGTATATGCGCCAGGCGCTGCTCTTCCCATCACCCAAAGCGTTAGCCTCTATCACATTCTTTGGACTCTGAACCCTTCTGGCTCTCCTGCCCTCCCTTTCCACCCCCCACCCGTAGATCCTTCATTTTCCAACCTTCCAAGGAGGCCTGGTCACACAGTGACCTAAGCATTGGGCTGATCACTAAGAGTCAGCAGTTCAAACCGAACAGCCTCCTTGAGGGTGAAAGAGGAGGCTGAGCGCTCCAGTAAGGATTTCCGGGCTCATGTGGCGCAGTGCCACTCTGTCCTACGGGGTTGCAATGAGTGGGAATCGACTCAGCAGCAGTGACTTTGGTTGTGATTAAGCCCCTTTCTAGCCTCCTGGCTCACTTAACATAGATGTCCTCATCCAGGCCAATCTGAAATTCCTGAAACTGCCCCCAGTTTCACAGTCGGGTTGACCATGCTCTTGATCATCCGGGTGGGCTATCCAGATGAATAGGAAGAGGGAAGAGATGGTGCTTGGAGAATGCATAGGAGGACATCCCATGCTGGGCGACAGTTTCTGTGGAAAGGCTGGGAGACAATCACCAGTTCTGTCATGCTGGTGACCAGGCCTGACCAGCTCCAGGGTCGGGTGGAGAAGGTACATCGTTTAACCTCTCTTTGCCCTCAGCTGAGTCACTTACCCCAGGCTGAGAATCCTTTGTGCAGTATGCCTCTGAGTGCTGCGGACACCCCTCAGACTTAGGGCGATGGCACACCTATCATTTTATTTTACTTAGCTATGTGATTGCGAGATATTGATCACCAAAGGCATGTTTCGTATTTGTCTTCAAACAGCCTTGTTTAAAAGGAAAAGAGAAGGGTTTCATTTAGAAACGAGGTAAGCTAAGAGGTCAGGTGCGTGTCCAGTGACAAGGGGAAGCAAGATTTGAGGCTGTGTCCCTGTGGAGGAGCCGCTGCTCTTGCCCCGGACCTCCACCCCCATGGAATATGGAAGCAAGGGAAGTTCCCACACCCAACTGTTTCTCAGGCCTCCATATAGTAATAGGACTCATCGGGATCCTTGGAATATTCCTAGATAATGACATAGCTACCCCTAAACCCAAACCAAAACCATTGCCAGCCAGTTGATGCTAACTCATAACAATCTGACTAAAAGTTCATACATGGGAGACAGCAACCCATGAAGGTATGAAAATAACCATCATTTATAATTTATTGAGGGATCACGAGGGTGGGAGCAGGGAGGGAGGTGGGAAAAAGCTGATACCAAGGGCTCAAATTGTTAGGTAGTTAGATTTAGTGAGGGGAGGATGTCCCTTCCCATGCCTGCAAAGGCTCCCTAGGGGAGGTTGAAAGGAAGTCAGGTGACCACTATACACCTATGAGAACCCCCAAACTGAGCATGCTCACATTCAAAGCTTCCAGCCACATGGAGGTACACCTGGGCAGTCCAAGATAGGCCCATGCTAATGACATCGCCCAGGTGGGCTTAGCCCAGTCAGTGGAGTCAACCAATACCATCAGCCACACACCCCTTTCCGCTCTCTCATGTCCTGCCTGCTCTCTGACTCTCCTGTTCCCTCTCCTGAACTGGATGCTCGTGTCCAGTGGTGAACCCCAGCATGGCTTCTGTGTGGCTTGGCACGCTTCCCTGAAATAGTATGCACCCTTTGAGACGCTAAGACCTGGAGCTATGCCCGTCTTTCATAAAAGCCCACCTGGATCCCAAACAGAGTTTGGTGTGTATTCTTTCTCCTGCGAAGCCAAGAACCAAGGTATCACTCACTTGAGAAACCTACAAAATGTTTAGAAAATAATGTTCGTGATATATGCACACATACGCTTGATGCGATGGATGTAAGGATTATTTGAAGAGCTATTTGAGCCCCCAATAAAATGATCTTTGTGTTTGGTTTGTTTTTCTAAATCATTTTATTGGGGAATCATACAACTTTTATCACAATCCATCTATCCATTGGATGTCAAGCACATTTGTACATTTGTTGCCCTCATCATTCTGAAAGCATTTGCTTTATACTTAAGCCCTTGGGATCAGCTCCTTGATTTTCCTCTTCCTCTCCATTCCCCTCTCCCTCATAAACCCTTGATAATTTAGAAATTATTAACATTTTGTCATATCTTCCACTGTCCAATGTCTCCCTTCACCCACTTCTCTATAGTCTGTACCCCAGGGAGGCGGTTATATGTAGAGCCTTATAATCAATTCCCCCTTTCTACACAACCTTCCCTCCACCCTCCCAGTATCACCACTCTCACCACTGGGATCATCTGCTCTGGACTCCCTGTGTTTCCAGTTCCTATGTGTACCAGTGTACATCTCTGACCTAGCCAGATTTGTAAGGTAGAATTGGGATCGTGATAGTGGGGGAGAGGAAACATTTAGGAACTAGAGGAAAGTTGTATGTTTCATCACTGCAACCTTGACTGGCTCATTTCTTCCCCACGATTTTTCTGTAAGGGGCTGTCCAGTTACCTACAGTTGGGCTTTTGGTCCCCAATCTGTACTACCCCTCATTCACAATGATACAATGTTTAGTTTTTTTGATGCCTGATCCCTGGTCCCTTCAATACCTCATGGTCACACAGGCTACTGTGCTTCTTCCATGTGGACTTTGTTGCTTCTGAGCTAGATGCCCACTTATTTACCAAATGATCTTTACAAATATAAATAAGCAAAATGGAATACATTTAGGCACTATCCCTATTTTTCTTTAAAGTGTGTATGTGGTATATGGGACACAGAAAAGATGAGATTTACTGCCTGGGAGAGAATTTCTTTTCAATTATATTTTGGTCCTATCATTCCTTCTTCTGGCTAAATCAAGATTTCTCCACCCTCAAAGGTTTAGATTTAGCCTCTCTCTCATCAAGAATTTCCTCCGTCAAATCTAAGGAGCCATGCCAGTTCAAGAGTCAAGCATTTCTCTGCAAACCAAGATTAGTGGTTCAGACCTACCCAACACCCCCATGCAACAAAGACCTGGTGATTTGCTTCAGTAAAGACTGAAGACTTAGTCTTCTGTGAAGATGACATACAGGCTTATCCAGGGCTCGGTAAAGATGAGTGACTTGGTTAATTTTCAGTAAGGACTAGAGACTTAGCTATGTTTGGTAAAGATGTCAGACTTAGCTCTTTACTGAAACAAATTGGCAGGGAGAAGATGGGTAGATTTGAATCATTAATCTTTCCAAAAACAATGAGTACAAGAAAGAAAAAATGCTCTAAAATGGATTGTGATGATGATTGCACAACTTTTCTTAATGTGATTGAACTATTGGATTATATGATATGTTAATTATATACCACTTAAACTGTTTGTTTTTCGTTTTTTTAACAGTTTAGCCTGGAAAACCAATGGGGTCATCTACTCTGTCAATGGTACCTAATGTGCTCTGTTCTCTCTGGCTACTAAAGTACTTGCTTGGCTGGAACCATGCAATTCTAGTATTTGCCTCAGTCACTTTTCTACTCAAATATCATATTCCCAATAAGAACTTTGGGCAACTTATCAACCACTGCCACCCTTCACCAATATCCTCTGCCCATTTCCCTGCTGCTGCTTTCTCATCAGCATTTACAGCGGAGGTCCGTGGCGGTTGAGCCAGTACACACTCCAGTCCACCCCAGTTCTCCTCATGACAGCTTCCACTCCCTGCGGCGGGCTTTTTCTCATGGTTGCACTTCTCAGCAAAGTGTCCAGCCAGAAGTAGGGGCTCAGTCCTCATTGTTCAAACTTGAATGGCTAATGTCTGGTTTGCGATAAGAGCTGTGAGAGCCCTCAATAAAATTATCTGAAACATTTAAAGAATTGATCTTTAAAAGGGCTGTTGTTTTGTCTTATCCAGCTTGCTTCAACTGTACTGGTTCCTCCACTTTAACTATAATGCCCTCAAAAACAGATCGGACACATTTTTTCTGTTATCCCAGGCACCTAAGAGTTCTTTTGCTAATTGTGTAGTAGAACAGTAAAGCCTGCAGTGGGGTGTGTGGATCTTTGAGTCGCTATGAACATTTCCATGCACGGGGACCTGCAGCCTGTGTGTCAGCGACGATTCAGCTGGAATGGGGTGGGCGCACGCCAGTGGTTTCCAAAACACCTGGAGCAGATAGCCCCAGGTCTTTCTTCCAAAGTGCCCTTCAGAGGGCGAGAACTGCCAGCCCCAACCTTTCGGCTAGCAACTGAGCCCTTAACCTTTTTCAACACCCAGGGATTCTCTGGGTAGGTGGTAATGGTGGTGGTTGATGGTAAAAACTGATTTCTCAGTTCTTTCCCCATACCAGCAGGGTGTAGCCCTCATGTCCCTTCTTTGTGGTTCTTCTCCTGGCCTTGGAAAGGGCGGGTCCCTCCCATCACTCCTACAGCTTCCTAGGGTTGCCGGGGGAAGTGAACGGATTGTACCACACTGCCGGGTCACCCACCCGGAGCAGGGGAGGAGGCACAGCTCCGGTCACGGGGTTGTGGCCCGTCTGCTTGGGAAGAGAAGACCAAGCTAGATGTGTTCTGGCTTCACTGGACTAAGAAGAGATTTGGAGACTCCTTCCACCTCTCCGGCCATGTGTACACGTACAGATTTCGTGCATGCGTAAATCCTGTGTGGCCAGCCTGCTCCCCGGAAGGGCTGGCTCCTCGGGGAGCTCGGGACTCTTGAAATCCTGTGGTGGGGACTAGCCTTGACCCTCGGAGGATCATCAAGGTGCCCAGTCAGAGGATTAGCTCCATCTGCCACCGCCCAAATCTGGCCACAAATTGCAGCAGTCAGACAATGAAATCATCTCTTCTGCTCATTTTAGTGATTACTATTTTAAATTACGTTGCGTGGCCAGGAAGAACCTGAGGGGAAGGTAGCCAGCTCTGCAAAGCCCAATTTCCTGGCTCCAAAATCCCACAGCTCTGGGATCGCTTCCTGTTTGCTGGCGTTTGGGGCCATGGCTCTGGTCCCCAGAGGAGTGCTGTTTGTGAGTTAGAGGAGGCCTGTTAATCCCTGCCACTTCTGAGGTTTTGCAACACTTGAACAAAAAGTAAGAAGACATTTTCAGCTCTATCCAGGCTCAGTTCTCCTGGTTGGGGGGGGGGGGGTGGCGAGGAGGAAGAGGAGGTGGCGCAGAGAGCAGGAGGGAGGGAGAGCAGAATGGGGAAGAAATAAGCTTTAGGGGAACAGGATGTACTTAAAATTCTCTGTTATCCCTCCGAAAACGGGCCTCGCCTGGGTGTGGGAGGCCACTGGGACTTCATCCATATTTATAGGATTTGGCAGATTTGTACTATTCGAACAATGTCTTTAAAATAAAGTGAAATGAAGCAAGTTTCCAGACCATTAGAAAGAATCTGAATTTAAAAAAACAAAACCAACCAAGCAACAAACCCACTTGGGGCAAACTATTGTTTCGAGAGATGGCACTGGCTGGAGGGTCACAGGCAACGGCATCCTGTGCGAAGCTGATGGCATCCTGTGCGAAGCTCCCTGGGAGTGAGGTGAGCCCAGAAAAAAATCCAGTCAGTCACTTCAGTTAGCCTGGCTGTGCTCAGACCTTTGAACCCCTCACATCACCGGGAAGCAGCTCCAGGGTCTTGCTAGGACTCCGCCCACCATGGTGACTTGTTTGATGGCTGGGTATCATCAACCCCTAGCAGCCCCAGCGCCGTCTGCCACAGATGTCCTAGGAGCTGGGGATTACAGCAGGTCGGCTTTTCTGTAATCAGAACTAACCGTCCACACGTCCCAATCCAGATTTGTGTGTCTTCTGTTATCCCAGTTTTGCACTGAGCTGGTTTGTTAGCCCAAAGACAAGTACTTCAAAATGACCAGCTGCTCAGAGGGAGAAAGACGAGGCTTACGGTCTCATAAAACCCATAGGGGCCATTCTAGCCTGTCCCATAGAGGCGCTACGAGTCAGAAAGCACTCGATGGCAGTAAGTGGGGGGTCTGAACCCTAAATTATATCTGATACTGGTCTCTAAAATGTAAGACTCATTGAACATCCTGGACCCATGTATTTGCCTACATGTCCAACTACTTCACTGACCTGGCTGCGCTATGGTCTCCTCCTTTGTAAAATAAGGATACTGGACTAAGGGTTCTTCCAGCTAGACAATTCCAAGAGTACCCAAACATTCCTTCAATCCCACGGCCATTTCTTTGTCAAGGTCTGCCAATTCTTTCCCCATCTTTTCTCTTCCAGCCTGTAAGCCCCTCCATGCTAGAAAATTAGACCTGTCATCTTTATGATGTCTTGGATTTCTGTTCTTATGTTGATTCGCGCCGCATGCAGCTGTTCCAAACAACTGGCTTCAAGGGCCATTTCATATCTGATTCAGAACCTGTACATGGTGTCTTATTTCCCAACCTCTCTCCACCTTCAACCTAACCACTGGCACCCCACTACCCTTTTGTGCTCCTTCCCTCTTCTTCAAGGCACCTACCTTGTGCCTCAACAAGAGGAGGCCTTGAGTAGCACAAATGGTTAAGTGCTTGGTTCTAACCAGTGGTGTGATTTGAATACTTTAACATCTGGTTCGCCTTCCAAATGACCATTTTGAACTTTAAAAAAATATACTCACTGAAAGATAGTTTATTATTTCATGCAGTAAAATAAGAATAACTACAAGGGTACAAAAAACTAGATGATGTTGGAAGAGTCTTTATATGTTAGTGAAAAATAAAAAATAATACCTGACATAAAACAATTAGACTGTTAGTTAAGAAGTTTCCATCTTGCTTCTTGCTGTCCTCACTTGCAATAGTCTTCACTTTTCTCCAAGCACCATGGACTGTGTGATTTATCCTTTACCAGCTTTCCACTGCTGTGCTAGGATCCCATGCCTTCAGGTAAACCAATTAGACAATAGTCATTGCGTTGGATAGCTTAAGAACGGTTACATGACGTCTCTTCTCTGAGCACATTATGCTCATCTTTGAAAACCCCTCTCCCACTTCTGGTAAACTTAGAGTAATTGTTCTCTCTTAGCTCTTTGAACGCTTTCAGGACTGGCATAATTCACGCATCATAACTTGTGGGAATTTGGGCCATAACAAAAAAGTGAAGCAAATGACAGCGTGTCACCCTCAGGTTGTTTATATTATATGCTTGTTTACTGAAGTAACCAACACCAGAGAATAAAAATGTAGACACCAGGAGATAAAAATGTATTATTTCATGACAGGTACAATGAAATGAGTAAATAAATATGACAAGCACAGTTCTGTCAATTTTTTTATACCTATGGGCAGAATAAGCATTACTATGGGCAATACCCTGTTGTGCAGAATGTTAGAAAAGAGTAAGGAGCATAAATGTGTGGTTTCCACATTGGGTGGCTGCCCATCTGTCCCCCTCAGAGAGAACCCAGATTACCAGTGTAATCTTAACAGCCTGTTCACCAACTCATGGTGTTAGTCCTGTTGAACTCGTGTGGACTGGCTGAAGCCCACCACTACTTACAACCAAAGCATTGCGTGGAGAGGTGGAGTTGAATCCACTCATAGGTACCTCAGAAGAAAGCTAGTGACCTACTTTCGAAAGTTCAGAGCCATTGATATCACATGGAGCACATGAGGTCAGCATGAGTTGGAAGAACTCAAGGGCAAGTGGGTTTTGTCTTTGTGTTTTGATCTACCAGTAACAGTTTTACATGCTGTTCTCCTCTCTCTCAAGTAGTCCTTCAGTCCTCATCTGTGACCAGACTGACATGCACTCTCTTTGTACTCCTTTCAGACTGTTTGTCATTTCAGTGACATGTGACTTCATGTTTATTTATGGACATCCATTCCCAAGGGAAAGAAACCCTAGGCATTGGGCTGCTGATCACAATTTGAGTGGTTCAAGCCTACCATCCATTCTGAGGGAGAAAAATAAGGCTACCTTTTCCATAAATATTTACAGTCTCTTGGAAACCATATGTAGGGTTGATATGCATCAGAGGTTTTGTCTGTTTCCCTTCAAGGCGGGGGGAGTGGACAAGACTATATCTTTCCTATTTTCTGTATTAGTTAAATGGGGTCAAGTGCAACACTTGGAAACTAGATATTCAAAGAATGATTGTTAGTAATAAAGAATCCTATTGAGTTTAATTTACAACTAAATCAGAAGCAATTGTACGAGTTCCAATTCCTGCCTGTTTTTGGACGCTAACTATACATGTCCCTAGAATGAGCTCCCACCCAGAGGGATCGAGGATGAACTTCATTTGCCGAACCCCTTGCTTGCCTGCCCAGAACATACGAAGAAGCCTAGGCTTTCGGCTAGCTCGTGACTTGTTCTTCAATTAGTAGCATTTCTTGGTTTTCATTCTCATCTCTGCAAATTAGAGGGGAGGTGACTTGGCTAAGACATCTATGATGAAAGACACAGAGCTATCATTTAATTTTATACATATGACAAGGCAACCAGTAAAGCAATTAGTACACAATCCCATAAAGTCAACCAGTAAAGCAATTAGTACACAATCCCATAAAGATTCCACAGTGCTTGCTCAGATTTCCTGATCAAACATTTCATATAACTTGAAGGACATGATACCAATCCTGCCACAGGCAAAAAGTTGCCCAAAACAAGCATCTGGAGAAGAACAGGACCTGTCATCCTTTACTGGATGTTAAAACAAATCAAAAGATATTTCCCTAAACTTTTTTTTTTTGAGGGTCCAGAATATAAACTCCTTCGTCTGCTGTAATTCTAGATCCAATAGTCTTCTGGATGCATCAGAAAGATCAATGAATCCCCCAGAAATGCCACAGGACATTATGGTTGTACTTGCTGACTCTCAGCCTCAGGGTTCAGTCAGAGAGTTTGCTCAATTCCTTCAGGATTGTTTGCAGAGCGCGGTAGCCTGGCAAACATGTAAGTTGTCCCCCAATGGAAGAAAATGGTATTGGTGGTGTCTCGTATAACTGTTTGTTCCTTATTAAATACTCTGGAGAAGTAAGCAGAGTGAGCATATCAATAGACAGACGGTCATGATTTTACTCTATCATCATATAGCCCTGTGCTCGGCTATGTAGCTAAGATAGGTTTGTTCTTCAAGGTGTTTGGGGTAGGAAGCAGGCACAAGAAAATGAATTTTCAGGAGAAATGGTCTCTATATTCTTTTAATAAAAGTACAATCTTGTTACAAATTCTTTATGATTATGTCTCATCAATTGCTTGATAGACTCCCGTACTCTTCCCTGCCGAATCTCATCGGATCCCACCACTTCTTCATTCGGTCACTCAGAAAGCTCCCAGGTAAGGAGTCTACCTACATCTTTATCACCAGGGTCATGAACCAGGAAGGAATCTTCTCAATCAAGTTCAACTGAGGGTGAAGTCAACCCTCCAAATTAAAAAGGGGTGGTGGCAAGTTCACACACTTCTTACAAAAATCATTCTGAAGAAAACAGCTGAAATCTTCCCTTGAGCAGAAGGGTGAGGACAGGAGGTGATTGTGATCCTTCTTTGTAAGACTCTGCACATTCCCCCTTCACTTCATTATACCACCTCGGAGACCCAGACCCAGCCCAAACCAACCACTGCCAGGGAGTCTACTCATAGTAACCCTTTTAATAGCTTCTCATCCTGTATATCTTTATGTGAGTAGACAGCTTCAACATTTCCCTGCGTGGCAGCTGGTAGGTTTGAACCGACAACCTTACAATTAGCAATCCAATGTTTAACATTAATAAAATAATTGTTTGGGGTATTTGAATTTTTTCCTTACCACCCCCCTCCCAACCCTTGGGTATTTGAATTCTTAAAAGCACAAGGGACCTCCTGAGGTGACCAGAACCTCTCAAAGGGACTCAGAAAGACTTCATTCCTGGATCACAGACTTGGCAAAGGCATGGTGTCTCAGAGCCTGAGTTTTCTCAGCTGTGAAAACCAGATCAGTGGTTGGGCCATTAGTGAACATAAATGTGATAATGAGTACGTGACACCTAGGCACTCAATACATGGCAGATTTATTCAATACATGGTTTGTTCAGTAATATATCTCGGATGATGATAGAGGAACAGGTGCCTTTGCATGCAGGAATGGGGGTGGGGGGATAGATAAATGGTTTATTCCTGAGGCATATACTTTAGCTGAAGTCACCACTGGATTCAAATGAACACGTGCAAGAAGGTAGTACTAAACATAACAGACAGGTGAAAAGAAAGGTGGAGAACAAGTCAACCGAAAGGAACATTCCAGATGAAATTACACCCTTGGAATTCAAAGACCAGGGCTGGGCTGGTGAGTGTTAGTCACTGCAGAGGAGCAGCGATCTAGCAAGCACATGGCTGGGATTCCCTCTTGGGCAGGGCCTGTCTGTTAGGGACCTGGCTGTAGTAGGAGAAAGGGCATGCCCTTCCTCTCTGAACAAGCCTGCTCACGCCAGAGAAGCGGGGTGAGCCGAGAGGCCAGCTCTCCTGGCACACATGAGTGATGCTGAATGCACACATGAGATATGGGAAAGACTTCGAAATACAAAGTGGAGAATTTCTGCAATTCTGAAGCCTAATCAAAATGCAGTCAGTAGGGGCTGAGCCCCGGTGGCGTAAGTGGTTGAGTGCGGAACTGCGGCCCGCGTGCTTGGCGGTTCAAATCCAGCGGCGGCTCTCAGGAGCAGCGCTGGGTAGCGCCCACGACCACCAGAGGCAGTGATGCCCACACACAAAATGCAGTCATTAAAGGCTGAAAAACCAGTTGCCATCTAAGACATTCCAACATCTGGCACTCAGTGTGCCACTGGGTAGACCTGTGTTCAGTATGGTTTTTCTGGCTGTGATCTCTTTGAAACTGATCTCCAGACCTATCTTAGGAGGGGCCCCTGGGGCCGTTTGGGGTTGAGTTAGTGGCTGAACTCTTGACTCTGGAACAATAGAGACATTAAAGTACATGCTAAGGTAACACCGAGCTCTTTGGAATTAAGAAGAATTTCTTTTATTTTAAGTAAATACAAGTGACAAGAATACAATGATACACCTTTGCTTTGATACATGTCAAACAGAGTTGTGTATCCAATTCACAAGAGCACCCCATAAGCAGTCCAAGCCAGAACTACACAGTCTAGTAAGCCTGATTTATTTACTCATCTAAACCCTGAATCAATTCAAAGTAGTATTAAATATTAAAAATCCAAAGATGTACACTCCTAGTACACTCCTAGAATAGGCCCTAGAAACTCATGAACTGGGTACTAACGGAAACCAAACTTTAAAAAACAAACAGCAGCATGAGAACTTAACCCCAATTGATGAAGAATGAAAGGAAACAAAGACCTCAACTCATCTGCCAATGATGACGATGCTCCCCTACATTTGAGTACTTGATTTCCAGAGTAATGACATACAGCTCTGTACCCAGTGTGGCCTGGTCCTGGGTTCACCCCTACAATGATCTTGGCATCTTCCAGCTGGAGGATCAGCCTCTGGTTTGTGCACTTGAAAATCACAGGAGAGGATTAAACCCCACAATCAGGCCCCACATAGGAAAACCAAAAAGCATTCATTGCTTCTTCAATTTAGTGATTATTAATTGTATTATTTGCATGCATATATGGTTTGTGTGCATATACAAAAACCAGGTATTTTATCCTGACATTGATTATGACTTTAAGGACTCCAAGTATTACAAAGCAGAAAGGTTCAAGAGATTTTTTTTTAGCTGTCATCTTTACAGAAGACCACCAGGCCTTTCTTTGATGCCACTGCTAAACTCATGGCCATAGAACACACTCCGCCTTATACTGACCCTGTGATGTAGCGCAGAACGCTGGGTAGGGCTTCCCAGACTATAAATCATTATGCGAGCAGCCTCAGCTTACACTGCCAATCTTCAGCAGTTTAAAACCACACCAGCGATCATTGAGTAGACTCCAGTACATGGTGACAACCGTGGGTTCAAAGCTGTGACCTTTGAGAAGCTGGTCATAGGGCTCTCTTCTGAGTCATCTGCAGGTGGGTTCAAACCATCAACTTTTCAGTGAATAGTCAAGTGCCTGCCTGTGCCACCTAGGTACTCTCTCCACGTCTGTCTCTATTTCTGCCCCTATATCTGTCGATGTGTCGGGAGCTATTGCATATGCACATAATTCAGTAATATAAATAATTTGCTGTAAGATAATATTGAGCCCACCTCTAGCTTACAAATCAAACAGGTGCCAGACGGCATGATCTGCAATGAGAAAACTCATCGATAGGAGAAAAAGGACAGATGTAGTTTGGGGCGCAGGGACCCTCCATGGTCCCGGACTTTATTCAAGGTAGGTTTATAAACACTCGCTGTAACGTAGCCGGCATCTCATGACAGGTTTACACAAAGGGGCCATTGACAGTTAAACATTACAACATCAGCCAAGCTTTTCACCGATGGAAGGGGAAGACAAGGTTGGGAACATGAAGTAACTGATAAGTGTGCAGCCTGCTTTCTGCAGCTTTTGCCAGGGAAGATAAGGCAAAATGTCCAAATATCTCAGACAGGTTGTGCCCCATTGGCCTAACCTTTTCCCCACAGTTAGCCACTTAGATTTACTTGTTTCATTGGAATGTCTCTTTAGATCCTAAGAACCTTCGGGAAAACAAAAAACCCTCTGTGCTAATGAACCAATTCCAATTTCTAGCAATCTGATAGGACAGGGTAGAACTGCCCCTGGGGATTTCTGAGATTGTAACTTTTTAGGAAAGTAGAACGCCTCATCTTTCTCCCAAGGCAGGGCTGGTGGTTTTGAACTGCTGACCTTGAAGTTAGCAGCCCAATGTGTAGCCCACTCTGTCACAAAAGTGTGTCAAGAGGAAATCAAAATCACACTCGCAGATTGAGGGGGGAGTCAGGGCTCAGGAAACGTGCCTGAGTGGAAAAAGGAGAAGGTTTGGGAAGTTTCCGAGGTGGATAGATACACATCTGGAGCAGGGATATGAGAGATGTTCCTGGAGAGGATGGAGATGCTGAAAAGGGAAATGAGGGGGCTTACTCTGCCTAGGCAGGAAGCTGATAATGGTTCAGTGTTTCAGAGCTATAACAAAGCAAGAGGACGTGGCCCCCAGGTCTCCGTTTTCTGTGGTTTCCAATTTACTCAGCTGAGAAACATGGGGTGCCCCAGCCACTGTAAAGGAACAAGCCAGCTGATTCCCGAAAGAAGGCTGACTCAGGAGCTGAGGAAAAAGAGAGGACTGTGCACTTCCTCACTCTTTCTCTTCCGCGTTCTGGGCCCAGTTCTCCTCTTCCCGGCCCTGATGAGCATCTGCAGTCTGTCAGACTTGATCTGCTGCCTCCCAGACAGCCCACAGATCCACTCTGGTCAGGGGAGTTTGCTGCCTGCAAGCACAGCACCTTCTGCACACTCTTCAGCAACTCTGTGTGTGTGTCCGCGTGTGTCTGTGTTTGCGTGTGTCTGTGTGTGTGTGTGTGTGTGTGAGAGAGAGAGAGAGAGAGAGAGAGAGAGAGAGAGAGAGAGAGAGAGAGAGATGGCTTCCACACATACTGCATTTTTTAAACTATCAGCTCATGTGGGAATGGTTTCTTCGGTTTCATCTGGCCCCACACCGAAGAGCTTAACTTGCATTCCATTTCTCTCTTTTCGTGGTTCTTCCCTTTGTCCTACTTTCTGTCCCCATGGCTGCAAGTGAGAATCGTCCATTGCATTCTGAAGCAGACCAGACGCTGGAGGCCCTGTTGCTCCCTCGGCACCCCTCCACACATCTGGAAGAGCGAGGCTCACATCTGGAGACCATTCTCATCTGGAAGATTTATTTTGACATTCTTCTCTTTGAAACTCAAGCCACGTAACCTCTTGTTCAGATGGGCCCCTGGACTACTGGAATCATCTGCAGAGGCTCAGGAAAAAGTTCCTGACTGGGTGGAATTTATGACTCACACTAAACCCACCATTAGGTTTCTGGTTGCTTTTATTGCTTTTATGGGCTTGGTGTTTTTTTTGAGGGTTTGGGGCTTTGTTTTTTAAATGATTACTGTCGGGGAGCTCAGTGTTAAAAAGGCCTGGAAGTCCTAGCTGCTGTCACCTAGCATGGAAGGCTAGGGAGGCACCCACGGAGTCAGCTCAACTGTTAGGAACAAGGTGGGTCGTCGTCCGTAAAATTGGGATTTATTATTTAAAATTAGATTAATAATCCATCCTTTCCACCCGCAAAGGAGCGGGTGAAAGTAAAGTGAGATTACATATGTGGACCTACTTTGTTTGCATCTATGTAGGAAAGGCTTGATGGGTGGTCACAGGCCTAGACGGTCTCCCCAGTGGCTTCCTCTCCTTTAATCCACAAAAGACTCCACATCCTGAATGATAAACCCCCAAGGCTACACGTCCTTGTTCACCAATCAGGGGTCCTCAAATTTTTTGAACAAGGGGTCAGTTAAAAATAAATAAATAAATTGGGCTGAGCCCCAGTGGCATAGTGGTTGTGCGCGGGACTGCGGCCCACTGGGATGGAGGTTCGATTCCCGCTCACAGGAGCAAAGGCTGGGCCTCCTACTCCCACCACCAGGGCAGTGATGCCTAAAAAATAATAATAATAATAATAATAAATAAATAAATTCACTGTGGGCCTGGATGTGTTGGCTGCTAAGCAGGACAGCAGGAGCAGCAAAAATACCCCATGGGCCGGATAAATGTCCTCGGTGGGCCGCATGTGGCCCTCAGGCCATAGTTTGAGGACCCTTGAATTAGGCAATAGATACTTTATCAGTGGTTCTCAGACTTTCATGAGTCCTTCCACTCACTCCTCTACAGATGCGGCTTCCTGGGCTTTAGATAGGGCAGTAGTTCTGCATTCCTAACAAATCCCGAGAGGATGCTCTGATGGCTAGTGGCAAAACCACATTTTTAGTAGCAGAGGTACTAGGGGAGTGGCCCCAAGCCCCGAGAGAAAAAAAATAAAACCAGTCTCTGCTAGGAATTGAATCTGTCAGTTTTGCCCTGTCAAGGCCATCAAGAACAGCAGAGGCGGAGGGAAATACAATCCGCATTCCTGAAATGCGCACAGACCAGTTCGGCTCCACCTTCCCCACCTCCGGCCAGAAGGCGAGAACCACGCAGTGTGTCTTGGGTGTGAAGGGAAACTAACTGCCCTTCTTCACCCCTTCCTTTAAGTCTTTCCCTCTGGACTCGGGTTTGCCCCTCAGGGAAAGAATGCCACAGCCTTCCGTGGCCACCAACCACCAACTTGCCCACGTCCCAGGCAGGCTACTAAGAGAACAGAACCTCTACTTCAGCCAGCAGCGGCCAGCCAACCTCTCCTGCCCCTGAGCTGAGCTGCCTCCCAGGACAACTGGAGAGAACATCAGGGCCCTGGCAGCTGGAGCATTTCAGGGCTGCAGGTCACTTCCAGGCACCCCACCCACCCCTGCCCCCACCCCGCACAGTGGGGTGCAGTGTTAACAAGCCTCAGAGGGAGGGTGTCTGTAGGTTCACACCTAGAAAGCAGGAGGCCAGAGGTTTAAAAACAGTCATGCTCCCCATTTTATTATTCTTAAAATACGAATAATAAAAGAGGAGGAACATTTCCTACTTGTTACATGAGTTGGCAGGGCAGGAGGAAAAAACTAGAAACCTGCTTAGGAAAAAGAGGGAATCGTGAAAGGGTGTGGGGCAGGGCAGGGAGAGCCTGGTTAAAGCCCTGCACCGACAACTGCACAGTCTTGAAGAGTGGCCAGCCTTAGAACTGTAACCTGTAAGGAAACCGAAGAAGGGCCTTCAGCCTAGAATGTCCACTCCAGTGCAAACATTGTTGGATTTAAAGGCAAATCCACACCACCACCACAAGCAGATGTAAGGTTTCTTGCAACGCTCTCTGGAACTTGCACTCCAGGCAGAGAAGGATCTGAGATTAACAACTGCCATGTGGTTTTTTGTTTTTTTTTCTCTTTCTTTCTCTCTCTCTCTCTCTCTCTCTAGAAAATGGTATTGCGTGGGAAGAATCCAGGGCCTCAGAAATATAGTACAAAAGTTAATTAAGGAGTGTGGGGAGGGTGGGATGGGAACTTGAAGAGAGTAAGGTAATTTTTCAGAATGAAAGAAAGTAAAAGACTCGAACTGAGAATACCGACAGCCTGTAATAAAGCATATTCAAGTGCCATGAGGCATACACAGACACATTTGTAAAGTGCCAAAATTGGTGGGAGAAGAAATTTAAAACTTACATAGATAAGTAATCATTACAGTAATTATAGCTTTACAAAAAAATTAAATGAAAGCAAAAATGTTCTGAGCTGGGTATGTATAATCTTGTTTCTTAAAACTGGCTAAGAACAAGACAAGAAAAATGATAATATCGACACACCTAGGTAATGGCTTATCTGTGCAAGGCCATACAATGGGCTAAGCACAGTTAACCAAATGGTTGGTGGTTCAAAGCCCGCATCCAAGAAATGTGAGGGATCTGCTCCCATAGAAATTTCCACCAAAGCCAAGTGCTATGGAATCCATTCGGGCTCATGGGGACCCTCTGCAAGGGTCCAAAGCAGCCATCTTTGCAGAGCAGGCAGCCTCTACTTCCTCCCATGGAGCAACTGAGAGCATTGAACTTGTGGTCAGCAGCCCAGCACCCCACCCAAGTTCCTTCATAAAGATTTATAACCCTGGGGACTCTAGAGACATCTAATTGTCCTATAGGGTCACTATGCATTGTAATTCAGTTGACATCAGTGGGTCAACATGGACAAGAAATCTTGCAAGTCCGTATCCCCCCAAAGTGAGAAGTCATGCAAGACACAATTTAGAGAGAGTGTCTAACAAGTATGGCTTGTGTCAACTTACTAGAAATGAGAACTGCAAATTTTGAAACAGTGATATGCAACTTTCTATACAAACAATACAAATTTAGAAAAGTGGGATAATTTTAAGTGGTGGAGAAGGATGAAGAAAACGGGCTCTTTCATGCATAATTGGAGCCATGTTAAATTGGCACAGCCATTCTGGGGAGACAGCCAAGCAGCATTAAGTGAAATGAAGAATTAAAAGAATCCATCTCTTGTCTCTGTGATATGGATAAAGCAATTGGCTGGGAAGTGGAAGGTTGGAGTTTTGAGTCTACCCAGAGCCACCTTTGAAGAAAAATCTGATTATCTACTTCCAAAATATTGATGGCTTAAGCCCCCATGGAGCACAATTCTATTCTGACACACTGGAGTTGTTTTCTTTATTGCTGTTTCCAGTCGTCATCTACTTTATTGTAGATGAGTGCTCTTGGGTTGATTTACGACTCCTAGTGCCTTCATGAGACAAAGCAGAGATGCCCCATAGAGCTTTCTAGGCTGTATTCTTTATGGGAGCAGATGAGTCAGTCTTCCTCAAGAGGGACAGCTGGATAGGTTTGAACCACCAACCTTCCTGTTAGTAACTGTGTAGTTAGCCATTGGACCACCATGGCTCCTATTGGTGGTCTGGCATACAGAGAGAGAAAAGCTGGCTCCTCTGTTAGAAAGTGTGAGTCGGTGTGAGAGGGTGAGGAATGGGGAGCAGTGGGAAATCAGGAAGGAGAGAGAGCAGGAGTGAAGCTCAGGAATCAGGGGAAAGTACAGATTAAAGGAGGTCAGGATGAGAGCTTGCACAGACAAGGGCAAGGTGAGAATGTGTTTCCTGCACTCTGCATCTGAAGGTCCATAGCACAGAAGCCACCATTCACACGGGAGGTGTACTGTAGACACCTCTGTGTATACACTATGGCACTGTGGCAGTCATGTGCCTATGTTAATTTTATGATTGAAATGTAGGGGTGGAGTCTTGCCTGTTAATCTGGAGATAGCCATTGAGCAGACAATGAGGCCTCTATGTGGGCATGGCTTTCTCCTGAGACTTCTGGGAAATCTCGTGATATTTCCTTCGTGAAGATGAGAAGCTATCTTCCCCAGGGGTTGGGAGTTAGTCTGAGAGTCAATGACTCACAGACAAGACAAGATGGCAGTGTCCGAGAAGCTGGAGGACCTGGCGGAGAGACTACACGGCTTTGCCCTGATGGAGCTAGACCTCTGCAGCTGGGACGGCCACATGGAGACCTCTGCCAGCAATGAGTTGCTTCTGCTGTTGATGAACCCTGAGCCCTGGAAGCGAGGAGCCATGTGGAGACCCCTGCCAGTGCCGGGATTCTGCACCCACTGACCTGTGACTTCGTGAGTCAGAAGGAGACTTTATAGACTGATTTCGGGCATATGGGTTAATATCGGACTTATGACTTTGAACTGGACTGGGCTCAATGTCCTGTTCCTCTTGTATATAAACCTTTTCCTTATATCTATATGCATGTCTATGAAATTTGTTCCTCTAGTTTACCCGGACTAACACAATCATTATGTTGTCCATGTAAAAAATTCTTGAATGGGAAAACGCGATAGACATGTATGCTTACAACAACGTCAAGAAGTGAAGATCACCGTGCACAAGCATTTATTGACTGCTTGCTATCCAATCCTTTTGCCTTGGGCTGCTAATCCTAAAGTCAGCTGTTCAAAACCACCTGTCCCTCTGAGAGAGAAGCAGCATGAGGCCTTCTACTCCTTTGATGAATACAGCCTAGGAAACCCACCGGGGCAATTCTACTCCATCTTGTACGTCATTATGCATCAACATCCACTCAGTGACAGTGATTTTTATTTTTGGAGTCTATTCTGAAAGTTCTGGTGAGGGAATGGGTCATGCATTGAACTTCATGCAAACCACAAGGTCGGTGGTTCGACTCTACCAGCCGCTTCTCAGAAGATGAGACTGTCAATTCCTATAAAGATTTAAACTCTCAGAAACCCAAAATGGCAGTTCTCCTCTGTCCGATAAGGTTGCTAAGAGTCAGTGTTGACGCGACGGTGGTGACTTTGGTTTCATTGTTCTTTGTTTGTGGTAAGCATCCAAGCAGTGGTGGACTGCTAACCCCAAGTGGGGTGGCCCAGACCCACCAGCTGATCTGTAGGAGAAAATGAGCCCATGTGCAATGATAAAGATTGGCCATTTCAGAAACTCATCGGAGTCCCTGTGAGTTGGAATCAATCTGATGGCAGTGGGCTTGTTTTCCATTTCTTCTTCTTTTTTTAATTCTATCCTAAGAATCCTGAATAGTAGAGTAGATTATGTTGCTGGCCTACTAACCACAAGGTTGGCAGTGAAAACCCACCCATGACTCTGGGGAAGAAGGAAAACACCGCCTGCTCCTATACAGAGTTACAGGCGCTTGGAAACCCCAAAGGCAGTCCTATTGGTTGCTATAAAAGAGTTGGAACTAACTCCGTAGCAGTGGGTCTGGCTATCCGCCTGGGTTAAGGTCCTGGTGGTAGAAAACAAGTAAGATTGGAGGAGGGGGGTGAGGAACCTCTCAACCTACTCTTCTTACTTTGACCAAAGAAGTGAGTGAGCTGTGCTGTGGTGGTGACCTATCCTCCCCATGACCCTCCAGCAGCACTCTTACTCCTCTGAGCTCTCCATTCAAGTGGCACAGTGGAAGAAGAAAAGGCCTCACCCTCCTCTATAAACAAACTCCTCCCAAGCCCTCAGTAATCTCTGGGCTTAGTTGATCCCAGAGCTGTGAGGCCTTTCCCACCCCAACCTCCTCTCCTCGCATAGGACCCTTGTGAAGCAGGCTTCTCTACTCCTGAGCATGACCTGCCTACTTCAGGCCGGAGCACAGGAGCGCCACGGGGTCCTGTGTCTCCTTGCTCTCACGGCCATTGCTGAGGAACTGGGTAGAAATGAGAGTTGTGTTTCTGGAGAGTTGATTTGAGCAGCAATCATTTCTGCACCCTCCTGGGTACGCACACTGAACAATGGGATCAAGAAGCACCAACTCCCACAGATATGGATCAGAAACGGCCTTCCTGACTGGCCCAGCACTGCAGAGGCAGCCAGGCAAAGGTGAGCTTTGAGAGGCCGTGGTGTAACCAGTCATGGGTTTATGGCCCCCTTGCTGGCCCTCCTTAATTCCTTGCATATATGCCTGCACTAAACTTCTCCTATAAGACCAGGTCCTCTGTTTTTCCTATTTCCTGTTCTTCCTGTTTGATGGGCTAAGTCTTATTCTCACACCCCAATCTTCCCTCAACTTCAGCCGACCACAAAATGGCCCTGCACCCTTTCCGGCTTGCTGATCCTCAACTGCCATAGAGCTGGTCAGCCTGCAGTAGTCATTCAACCCAGCCTGAGGTCCGATGAGAAAAGTCATAGACATCAAGACCCTTCACCTGGTAAACGGAGGCCAGGCTACTCAGCACCTGCACACCCGTCCCTTCTCCCATGTTTACCACGGTCACAGGAGTTCAAGCACTGTGGTCAGATTTCCAGATTTCCAGATAACTAACCTGAGCCCCTCAGAGGCTGAGGAACTTGCCTAAAGTCCTAGCTGGGAGGTGTCACCTCCAGACTCTCAGATGCACAGCCCTCTTCCTGAGCCCCTCTGCCTTAGGGAGGATCCATCCAACTTGCACACACAGGGAGACGTGGGTCCTCCGGTAGCCATCTGAGGATGGTGCAAACGCTTAAGCGCTAACAAAAAGGTTGGCGGGTCCAAGCTACCTAGAGATTGCTTAGAAGAAAGGCTTGGTGCGTGATCTGCTTCCCCACCGTCACAGCGCGGAGACTGCATGGGGCACAGGGCTGCCCTTGACCTGACTCCCCATCTGGTGAATAGATTGGCGTCCTGAAACGGACTTCACCTATTTTCAAATTAGCATGACCGCCCACACAAACACATGCTAGAATGAAGTTCTGGGCTTCGTTCTATGGGGATTTGGAGGTAGAGGTGAGGTGGGACTTGAGAATGTTCGTGGGAAAATGGAGTGAAATGACCGTGGAATTTCCCCACAAGTGTTTAGAAGCCCCCAGCTGTCTCCCCCCTCCCTCGTGCATCTTAGTCTTCTGTGTGGAGAGGGCCCTTTCCTCTGGGAAGGAGTCCCAAAGGAGGTGAAATGTGAAATGTGAAATGTATCTGCAAAGAAAAGAAGGCCCTGGATCAACGGAGAAAATGAAGCTGGAGTGGGTGTCTTTCTTCTCTGCAGACATTCCTCCCGGGGTGGAATGTGGTTTCCTGTCTGGCCGGAGGAGCCGAAGAATCCTGCTTCAACGTGGCAGGGGGGCTTCCGGTCAGAGGATGCAAAAAGGGGGTCGGGGAGGATGCGGTTAAAATACCAAAATACCAAAGGGATCTGATGAAATGCACCCCCCCCCC
>PVJH01013161.1:0-61512 GCA_004026705.1 Nesogale talazaci
GATGAAACACTACACAACCCGTAAGAAGGGAGAACTTTCAGGAACTAGCAACTTTGGAAAGAGTTCACTCTTTTAAAATATGTGGAAAACTTTAAAACAGGAAGCAAATACCCTACTCAAAGATGGGGAAAGGACTTGAATAGATATTTCACCAGAAAGGATACTCGGATGGTCACCAAAGACTTGAAAAGTTCCTCAACACGATTAGCCATCTGAGAGATGCACATCACCACCACAATAACAGCTCAGTCCAGTTTGTCCCATTTATATAAGTAATCAATAAACATCATAAGATCTAGGTGGTAGCTTCCCCCATGTCCCTTTTTCATTTTTAAGCTTGACTTGTCCATTTGTGTTTGACTTTGCTTAACATAATTTCCTCCAATTCTTCCCAAGCAGCATGAGGTCCAGATACTATGGTAGGGGCCAGACCCGGTCAAGTGATACATATGGGAAGTAACTAAAAAGGAAGGGAAAAGAAGGAAGGAAGGGAGGGAAGGAGGAAGGAAAGAAAAACATGAGTAGCGGGGGGAGGGGAAAGAGCCACTAACTTACCCAAGGAGAAGGTATTGTTTATATCTCCACAGGAGAGGGAAAGACCAGACTTCAACTCTGTGCACCAAAAGGTGAAAGAAACATACTGCCATAAAGCAGCAAATCAATAGAGAGGTCTGCGGGGCCAACCCCAACCCCGACTACTTGGGCAAGCCTCCTCATTCCCCAGAAGAATGCACGTCAGAGGACAGCACTGAAACAACAGTTTAAGGAGAAGGGCATGTCTAATCAGGAGCAAATGAAGAGGGAAGGAGAGAGAGTGGAACATATTTTGGTCCACCAAGCCTTGAGCATGATATGCCTGCTCAGAGCAGCCAGTGCACAGATAGGACCATAGGGCTGGCCCCACCACGAGACATGATGTCCCTCACAGAACCATAGTGATACAGGGGACAACAATGGAGGGTCAGCGTGGGAATTATGCCTGATCTGATCCCACCACACTGAGGAGAAATACGAAGAGCATGCAACAGAGCAGCAAGAGGAGTAAAGCAACGAAGTCCTCAGGAAATAACCCAAAATAGACTTTGGGGCCAGGGCTTGAAACCCCATCAGTTTTGACTGGAAAACACTCCCAAAAGTCAGTGAAAAAAACCTGTAACTATTTATAGGCTTTTCTTTCTTTTTTCTTTTTCTCATTGGTTTTGTTTTGTTTTGGGCCATCACTGCCCTCTGGTGGTCGTGGGAGCTACCCAGCGCTGCTCCTGAGAGCCACCGCTAGATTTGAACCACCAAGCCCTCGGGCCACAGCCCCGCACTCAACCACTTACGCCACCAGGGCTCAGCCCCTGGTTTTGTTTTCTTTTGTTGCTTTGTTTTGCTCTGTTCTGTTTTTGTGAGATTATTATTTTCTCTTCATGTTGATCTAGATAAGATAGGTTCACAGGATAAACAATCCTGAGGAGAAAACAATGGACTGCTGGTTCTGGGAAAGAAGGAGGTGGTGGTGGAGGGGGATAGAGGGGTGTCACTAGATTAAGGATGTGGCAGTCAGATAATCTGGTGTCAGTTTGAGGACTAAGAGTGTAAGGATGGAGTCTAGCCTGTCAATCTGGAGATAGCCAATGTGAGCATGGCTTTGTCCTGAGAATTCTGGGAAATCTGGTCATATTTCTCCCTTGGAGGTGAGAGACTCACTACTTAGTCCCTTGGAGATGCTCTACTGATAAGAAACAAATCTGAGTCCTTGCGAGACATCCTGGAGGAGAAGCCACGTGGATCTACCGTGATGGAACCAGACCTACGAAGCCAGTAAAACCACATAAAGACCCCTGCCAGCGCTGGGATGCTTACAACGCCCCTGGATCCAAAGACTTTCTACCCACTGGCGGTGATTGTCCTGCATTTGACATTATTGCATGTGCCTTGTGAATCTAAAGAAGACCTTATAGACTGGTATCAGACATGTGGGCTAATATCAGACTTGTGCGCTTGGACTGGACTGAGTTGGGATGCTTTCCCAATGTTTCATTCCTCTTGTATGTATACATCTCTCTTATATACATATGCATGTTTATGAATTTGTTTCTTTAAACTACCTGGACCAACACAAGGGGCTTATATAACTCTTATCATGATCCTTCCATCCATTCATTATGTCAAGTGCATTTGTACGTTTGTCATCATCAATATCAAAATGCTTTTTTCTACTTGAGCCCTTGGTATCAGCTCCTCATCCCTACCCCCACCCCATGAGCTCCTTGATAATGCATACATTATTATTATTTTGAACTGGAAAACAAAGAGGCGTGTTAACCAACCCAAGGAAAAGGGAGCAACAAGAGAGTTAAACTAGATGGCAAGGAGAGCTTTGGATGCCTGGTGGGCTTGATCAAGGGCAATGTAGCCAAGAGAAATTACTGAAACCTGAATGAAGGCCAAATATGATAGTAGAATAAGAGGAAAGTAAAAGGAAAGAAAGAAAAGAACTAGGAGGCAAAGGACATTTATAGAGGTCTAAACACAGGTTTGTACATATGTAAATATATTTACATATAGCAATATAGAAATATATCTATGTATATATTTATATGTGAAGTATTAAGACAACAGACAGACATTGAATCTCCACTCAACTACTCCCTCAATGCAAGAACATTTTGTTCTAATAACGTGGCATTTGGTGATGCTCATCTTCTCAACATGATTGCTGAATACAAAGTGGGTGCATAAGCAAATGTGTTGAAGAAAGGTGATGGTATCCAGATATCAAAAGATTTAGTGTCTGGGATCCTAACTGCATGAAGATAATCAAGCAGCTATCTAGCTGAGACACAACAAAGCCCACATGGAAGAAGAGCACCAGCCTATGTGATCATGAGGTGTAGATGGGATCAGATATCAGGCATCAAAGACCCAGAACAAAAATCATATCACTAGGAATTAGGGGGAGTACAGAGTGGAGACGCAAATCCCAATTGGACATCCCCTTACAGAGGGGTCACAACAAAAGGGAAGAGCCAGTCAGGGTGCAATAAAGCAGCAATGAAACATACAACTTTCTTCTAGTTCTTTCATGCTTCCCAGTCCCCTAACTATAATATCCCTAATTGTACCTTATAAATCCGGCTAGACCAGAGCATGTGCACTAGTACAGATAAGAGCTCAAAACACAGAGAACACAGGATTGATAACCCCCTGAAGACCAAAAGTGTAAGCAGTGATATCAGGAGGGTGAGGGGAAGGTGGTGGGAGAAAAGGGAAATCTATCACAGTGATCTACATATAACCCCCTCCCAGGGGAGCAGGTAAAGTAAACATGCATGAAGGGAGAAAGTGGTTGGTGTAATGTGTGAAAAAAATGACAAATTATCCAGGTTCATGAGGGAGGGAGGGTAGAAGGGGGGGGAGAGAAAAAGAGAGATGAAGGAGAAGGATAAAACCTAAATAGCATCATTAAAGACAACATCTTTTATTATGAGAGTTTTTTTTTGATAATTGAAGATAAACTTTTGTTTAAACAAAAACCAGACAAATAAAAGAATCGGCAAAGAACTCATTTGTACTACAACCAGCAAAAGACAAACATTCCAATTTTTCCATACTCTAGCCCTAGTATTTGTTATTTCTATTTTTTTTTCATTTGTGTGTTTTGGTTTGGTTTTATCTTCACAGAAGGCCCACTGGAACTTTAGTGGATTCTTAGTGTGGATTCATGTGCCTTTCTTTGATGGTTAATGAGTGTACCTGTGGGAAAGTGGTTATGTACTCAGCTGCTACCTGAATGGTTGTCAGTTCAAAGCCACCAACTGCTCCAGAGGGAGAAGATGTGACAGTTTGATTTGGTAATGATTCATAGCCTAGGAAAATCTGTTGGGTAAGTCTACCCTGTAATACTTATGGTCGCTGTGAGCGGGAATCAACTCAGTGGAAATAGGTTTGTGTTTTGAATGACTAACAATGTTGGGTATCTTTTCACGTGCTTGGTGATTACTTGAATTTCTTCTTTTGTCAAATATTAGTTCAAGTTGTTTGCCCATGTGATTATTGGGTTATTTGCATTTTTATTGTTAATCATATAATCCAGCTATTCTTACCCTAGGAAGATACACACAAGCCTGAAACAGAGACTTGTACATTGATGTTCATTGTAGCACTATTCACAGCACAACCTAAATACCCATCAATGGATGAATGGATAAATAAAATGTGGCATATGCATAGAATAAAACTCTACTCAGCCTGAAAGAAAAAAAATGTAGATGTCTCTTTTCTCCTAGGAATAATTACATGATTAAATAATTAGATTCCTAGGGAAAAACTGGTTACATTACTGCCTTTGTGTTCAGAGAATATTTCTTTATGGAAATATTCCTCCAATTGATATGCTCTGCCTCTATCAAATAGCTAAGGTGCAAACAGACCAGGATTTGTGATTTTCTATTGGGGCAATTTAGCTCAGTTTTCTATCTAACGGTTCATTTTCTTGGGGACCGTAAGGGTTAATTTTATGTAATTATGTAATCTTCACCAAAATACAGTTTTAGAACATTTGTATCCCCATATCCCCTTAAGCCCATTTGTAATCACTCTCCACTTCTTCCTTAAGTCCCCAACAAACTCTGATTTATTTTCTGACTCTCAGTTTGTCTCTTGAAGTACTTTATATTAGAGTACTGATTGGAGTATTGAAAAGAAGCAAGGCTAGTACTTTGAGGACTGAGGTGAACATGGCCCAAACCATGCTTTTTTCTATTGCTTCACGTGCATGTGAAAGTTGGGCATTGAATAAGGAAGACTGAAGAAGAATTTGCGCTTTGGAATCGTGCTGACAAAGAATTTGTCAAGTACACTGGTCTGCAAAAAGAATAAATCTGCCTTGCAAGAAGTATGGTCAGAATACTCCTTAGAGGCAAGAATGGTGAGACCTCATCTGACATACTTAAACATGTCAGGAGTGACCAGTCCCTGGAGAAGGACGTCATTCTTGGTAAAGTAGGAGGTCAGCAAAGGAGAGGAAGGGCATCAATGAGCTGGGTTGACACAGTGGCTGCAGTAACCCACTCAAGCATGGGGACAATTGTCAGAATGACCCAGGATTAGGTAATGTTTCATTCTACTGTGCACAGGGTTGCTACGGGTCAGAACTACAAAGGCACCAGAGATAAATGGAATCCTAGAATATGTCTTCTTTCGCATATGACTTCTATTTTGTACAATGGTTTTGGAAGTGGTGTATTATGAAGCACATATCAACACTGTGTTCTTTTTTGTTAATGTATATTATCTTACTGTATGGATACCCACTGCTTTTTTCAGATACCATTTATTTTGGATTATTTCTACTTTTAGGATATTATGACTCATGCTGCTATAAACATTTATGTACAAGTCTGAACATATTTTTATTTCTTGTGCGTCAATATCTAGGAGTGTAATGTAGTATGTTAATATTTACTTTTGAAAGACACATCCAAAATGTTTTCCAGTGCGGCTGTCTATATCATTTACCTTCCTCCTAGCAATGAATAAGGGTTCCATACAAACTACATCCTCACCAATCCTCGCCAATATTGTCTCTTTGTTCCCTAGGAGCCCTGATGATGAAGTGGTTCTGAGCAGGGGTGTGATGTTCATGTCTATAGTTCCAAACTACCAGCTCCGAGAGAGAAACATTGGCCTTTCCAGTCCCATAAACAGTTGTAGTCTCAGAAACATCCCCCCCGGGGTTGGGGGTCACTATGAGTCAGAATTGACTCGGTGTGGCAGTGAGTTCAATTTTTCAGAGTCATTCTGGTGGATGTGGGGTGTCTCATTGTGATTTCAATTTGAATTTCACAAATAATTAGAGATCTTGGTTAGTCTTTCATTTGCTTCTAGTAATTTGTTGATCTCCTTAGTGAAATGCTGATGTTAGCCAGTTGTCCTTTTAAATTTGGTGTGTCACATTTTGAATTTGAAGAATACAGTCCTTTATCAAATATATCATTTAAATCTTTCTTCCTGATCTTCTACCTGTCACTTCATTCAAAGCAGTTCATTTTGTTTCTCAATGTAAAAACTAACTTATTATTTGAGTGTCAAATTTTAGATCTTTTTTGCTTAATAGCATCATAGCATGTTTCTCCTTTATTCTTGCTAGAAGAGTGGTTCTCAACCTTCCTAGTGCTGCGACCCTTTAATTCAGTTCCTGGTGTGGTAACCCCCAACCATAAAATTATCTTCGTTGCTACTTCATTACTGTAATTTTGCAACTGTTATGAATCGGGCGACTCCTGTGAAAGGGTTCTTCAATCCCCAAAGGGTTTGCGATCCACAGGTTGAGAACCACTGTCCTAGACTATACATAGTTTTAACTCTTTCACTTAGGTTTTTGATCCATTTTAAGGTAGCTATAGATAAATTAGCTAATCCATTTAGCAGTGTGAGTTAAGTGAAGAAAATATCTTACCTTGCCTACTTGTCTTTGCACATAATCTTAAAAAAACTGTTTGCTAGAAATTAAGAGTTCTCTCTGGATTCTCAATTCTCTTCCATTTTTCCTGCCTTTTGCCACTTAAGTCAACACCACCCTGTCCTGATTACTATAACTTTTTTTTAATTGAATTTTTTCTATTTTACGTTCTAGTCATTTGGCATTATAGCAGTCTTGAATGATCCATACAAAGATCACTTGAGTCCAGCTCAGTGAAGCCAATATCCTTCTTGCACACAAGCAAACTCTGGCCACATTTGAGATACTAAGGGAGTCTTTCTGACTAGCCCAGGTCTGCTTAAGCGCAGGCTGCAAGATCGGAGACCTGCTGGTGACCCATCTTCCTTTCAGAGACACTTCAAGCAAAAGGCTACGATAGCATGTCACTATTTGAAAATCTGATCCTGTAAATCCTACAACGTGGTTTTGTTTCAAGACTGTTTTAACTATCCACCTTGTAGGCTGTACTTCAAATCATTCTGGATGATTTGCTCTGTAAGACAGCGTAGTCAAACTGGAGTGGAGTGTTTTTGCAAAATAACTACTTGAATAGATATGTAAGGGTTACTGTAGGTAGGGAGGAACCCTACAAATACCAAATGACACTAATGACTGGTTTCCGAATTATCCTAACCTTACAAAACAAAACCAAAAAACCCTAATAAGTGGAGAAAAATCAGAGCATTCACAGTCTGCAGTTAATGTGATTGACAGTTTTAATAAAAACTTTTCTTAAATTTTTATGTGTCTATAGTGGCCAGTATTTCTTTGTGAATACAATTGAGGTATATGTGAAATGACTTGACTTTATTAATTTCCATGTTGAATCAGTCAAGTCTTTGACTCACCCTGTGCTTAGGTCAACATCCCATCTTGTCATTGTGCCCGAAGTCATCAGTACATTGTAGAATTCTTGCGTTCACCTTGGCTGAAAAAAAGCTTTTATCGCTTGCTTTATTCAGATTATGTGAAACAAACACCAATGATTTTCTGACTGTACAATATTAATGAATCCATCAGGCTGCAGAGAACGGCATTGACTTTGTCATTCTCTGAATCATGATTGCTGCATTACTTTCTGTTCGTATCTATCATTCTAGCATGAACTCTGTTATTTGACAGAGTACCTTGTCACTCAATTTTGCTTGCTGTGTCCCCAGTCATTGCTTTTACATTTACTTTTCAGTTGGGTGATATGCGCCTCAAAAGTTCTTCCATTGCATCAGGCAGGCTTCTACAGCCTTCGTACTCATGTCCTTATTACATAGCATATTCATCTGAGGATGCTAGAATGCTCTTCTACTTTGCTGCAGAGATTGGAAATGCTCCTTGTAGTATTCCTTGCATATGCCAAAAAATACATTAGTATTTCTAAGCAAAGCACACAATGAAATGGGTTTGCTCTCAGCTGGCCATGAACTTCAAAATTTCGAGCAATTTCCAACATGTCTATGGAATGTTTGTTGTTGAAACTAGGATTTCTTTCAGAGGTCATTAAAATTCTTCATTATTTTCACTGTCACCACTAGACCTCCTACTTCTGTTATAAATCTTGGGGAAAAGATGAGACTTTCTTCTACTTCTGGAAAGAGTTTCAATCTCTTAGTTTCAACCTCTTAGACAGTTTCAACCTGTCTCAGAAACCCATAGGGACAGTTGTTCTGCCCATCGGGAAATCCTACAGGGTCGCTATAAGGAGGCATTCTTTTAAAGGCTGTTAGTAGGTGAGTCCTGGTGGCGTAGTGGTTGAGTGCGGGACTGTGGCCCAAGGGCTTGGCGGTTCACATCCAGCGGTTCCTCTCAGGAGCAGCACTGGGTAGCTCCCATGACCACCAGAGGGCAGTGATGCTGCCTCCCCAAAATTAAAGGCCATTAGTATAGGAGATAACTGAATGAACAGAAAAGCAGATGCTTTAATAAATGAAGAAAGAACTTTTTGGAGATGAGAAAGGAGGAGAAGCTCTGAAATGAGATGTTAGATGCTCTGGTAGCATAATGGTTAAAGCACTGGCTTTAAGATCAACAGATCTAATTCACTACTAACTCTGTTGGGGAAATATGAGTCTGTCTAATTTCGTACAGATTATAGCCTTGAAAGCCCGAAGGGTTCCCGTAGGGCTGCAGTGTGCTGGCATCAACTCATGGCAGTGGGTTTGGGATTTGGGGACTCATGATGATGTTGTTGCTAGGCACCATCTCTATGGCTCCAACTTCTGCACTCCTGTTTGGGTCAGCATGAACACTGCTTGGTCTTACACCATCTTCACAGTCTACTCTACCAGCCATGGTGGGCTCGATTTACAAACAAAACAAAACAAAAATTCATAATACACTCCAGAGTAATCTGGAGGCCTTCAAATAATTCATGGAAAAATTCCATTAATTTTCATTTTATCTCCCATAAACCTTTTGACACCCTCTCTTATATACTTCTACATCACTGCTAATTTGCTGAAGTGAGAACATTGAAGACACTAATAAAAATACAGTGACGATACTGTGATAGTTAAGGTTTATTGCTCCAACCTGGCCAATGAACACATATGGGATTGATTGAAGCTGTTCAATTGAAGGGCGAAGAGATAAATGACTCGGCAAGTCTCAGCTGTCTTGTCTCTTGTTCTCTGAGGGTTGAATGAGCATGTGGCTTAGCCAGTTCTCTGCCTCAGCTGGCAAGGCTCACTTCCTTCGAGACATCCCTGAGGAGAAACCACATGGACCTACCCTGGTGCAGCCCTAGGTGTTGAGAAGCCGTGTGGAGACCCCTGCCAGTGCCGAGATGCTTACATGCTCACTGATTCTGCTTTCCTCCTGCAGTCGGCATCATTGTGTGTGTTTTGTGAGATTCAGAAGGACTTGTAGATGGATGTAGATGGATGGACATATGGGCTACTGTCAGACTTAGGGGCTTGGAGAGGACTGGGTTGGGATGCTTTCTTAATGTACATTTACCCTTTATATAAAACTCTCTTATAAAATAAGAGCGTCTATGAGTTTTGTTTCTCTAGTCTACCCAGACTAATACAATAATGAGGATGGAAATTCAATATGCAAGACTATATCAGTGTCTTCATTCACACGTTATGTCCACATATCATAAATGAAACTTTTAGTTATTGACAGTTTTGTCCATTCATGTCTACACCTAAGTGACCAGACTGTTGTTCACAGAAGCTGTGCAAAGTGTATTATACTACCTATTTTAACCTTATTGAAGTAATCATCTCCCTAAACGTAAGAATATGTGTGCTAATTAATTTATGACTGATTAATGTTAAATTGACATAGCAAGGCCCTGGGGACATAGCGGTTGTTCGTTAGGTTACTCACTGCAGTTTCAGCAGTTTGAAACCACCAGACATACTATAGGAGAAGGACGAGACTTTCCACTCCCATAAAGATCTACAGTCGTGGAAACCCATGGGGCATTTCTACCGACAGGAACACTGTGATTCAGAATCAACTTGATGGCAATGAGTTTTATTTATTAGAATATTAAAAATAATACATATTAAATGTGCAAATGTTAACCTAAAACTATCTTAGTGATTATATATATGTAAGTGTGTGTATGTGTATACACCCACACATACACACACACACACACACACACATATATATATATATATATATATATATATATATCTTGTATGCTCAGGGAGGTAATGTGCTATCCTATAATGTCAGGACTTTGAGCTACTGAAATAAATCTGCTACCTCCAGGCCATCTGATCATCTATTCTAGGCCAGTATAAGACCTAAGTGTTCACTGGAAATCCCCTTACAGAAGGGTCACAAGGAAGAGACAAGCCAGCCAGGGTACAGTTTTGCACCAATGAAACTTGTAATTTTCCTCTAATTCTTTAATGCTTCTCTCCCATTCCCACTTTCATGATCCCAATTCTATTTTAAAAACTCAGCTACACCAGAATATGTACACTGGCACAGATAAGAGCTGGAAACATAGGGAATTCAGGACAGATAAGCTCCTCAGGACAAATAATGAGACTAGAGTTACCAGGAGGTCAGGGGAAGTTGGGGGAGAAGGGGGCGACTGATCACAATGATCTACATATAACTTCTTCCCAGGGGAATGGACAACAGAAAGGTCTGTGAAGGGAGTCAGCAGTCAGTGTAAGATATGAAAAAAATGATAAATTATCAAGGGTTCATGAGGGAGTGAAAGTGGGGGAAAATGAGAAGCTGATCTCAAGGGTTCAAGTATAAAGACAGTGTTTTTTAAATGATGATAGCAACATATGTACACATGTGCTTGACACAATGGGTGGATGCATGGATTGTGATAAGAGCTATAAGAGCCCCCAGTAAAATTATTTTTTAAAAAAGACTTAAGTGTTCATGAAAGATGTAGTTTAGGATTATTGATCCTGCTTCTCAATCAAATCTTTTGATGAAAAATAGTGAACAGTTGGTATTATTAGGAATAGGAGATGAAAGAGGCAAAAGAATTGGATAATAAAAACTTCAATATCAAAAAATTCTTCAATATCGGTTTTTTTTTGTTTTTAAAATTTCAATGATTTGAATATATTTTAAAAGTTGTGTCATCTTCACTACCATCAATTTTAGAACAGCTTTTTCATTCTCGTGCCCATTATTATTGGCTCCCCATGACCCTCATACTGGATTTCATAGAATGAAACTCATACTAGAAATGCCAACAATGCCAGCAAACTAAAACACAGAAACATTTCAATGCGAGAGATAATGTAAGCTAGTAGAACGTATAACAAATTAAAACTATATCAAAAGGGAAAGAAATGATCACATGAGGATAAGACTATTCACATCGTCTGAAGGAATTCAATGGAGGTTTAATCCGCATGAAGATTCTGCAGATGGATTTTGGGCTTTCACTGTCATCTCGAAGTTTGCTGCAAATGAGATGCTCAGAATCTAAACTCTAATGCAATTCCAGCCTTGGATCGTAGGTGTTAGAGTTTCTAGTCCTTGGATCACATAGGCTGATGTGTTCCTTCCATGTGGATTTAGCTGCCAACCAACCTAGTTGGCTGCTTGTTTTAAGACAAGTCTTTAAGACCCTAAATGCTCTTCTTTCTGACCACTGGCCAGCATCTGATTTCGTCACCTGGTTTTTTGGAGGTAAATCTCCAGGCCTATTTTTTTTGGCATCACTGCCCTCTACTGGAGTGGGAGGCCCACTGGAGAGTTGCTGCTGGATTTGAACCACCAAGTCAGTGGGCTGCAGTCCTGCACTCAAACACTACGCCACCAGGGCTCAGCCCCTCCAGTCCTATTTTCATTGGCAGTTTGACGTAAATTCGAACATTTTCAGTTTTCAACGGAGTGTGTTAGGAGTTTGTACTACCCAGAGACTCTGTCAGAAATAATAAGGATCTTAAATGTATTCATGTGTAAGTAAAAGAGCAAAAAGGGTTGCCTTTGTATATTCTAAAGGTGTACACAGCTACCCACTCTCCTCTTCTTAACACTTGTTACTAACAGTTATATTTTAATATTGGCCTTAAGAAGTTCATAGTCTAGTTGAGGAGTCATACATAAAATTAACTGCTACCTTTCTCTGCTGCAGGAGCATGAGAAAAACCACCTACCTGTGTGGCAGTGATTTGCTTATGTTAATTTTATGATTGAAATGTAGTGGTGGAGTCTAGCCTGTTAATCCGGAGATAGCCATTGAGTAGCCAATGAGGCCTCTATGTGGGCATGGCTTTCTCCTGAGACTTCTGGGAAATCTTGCGATATTTCCCTCGTGAAGATGAGAAGCTATCTTCCTCAGTGGTTGGGAGTTAGTCTAAGAGACAATGGATCATGGACAAGACAAGATGGCAGCGTCCAAGGAGCTGGAGGAGCCAGCAGGGAGGCCACAGGGCCTTGCCCTGATGGAGCCAGACCTGTGAAGCTGGGGTGGCCACATGGAGACCTCTGTCAGTGATGAGTTGCTTCTGCTGTTGATGGACCCTGAACCCTGGAAGTGAGGAGCCATGTGGAGACACCTGCCAGTGACGGGATTCTGCACCCTCTGACCTATGACTTCATGAGTCGGAAGGAGAATTCATAGATTGATTTTGGGCATATGGGCTAGTATCGGACTTATGACTTTGAACCCAACTGGGCTCAATGTCCTGTTCCTCTTGTATATAAACCTTTTCCTTATATTTGTATGCATGTCTATGAAATTTGTTCCTCTAGTCTACTCTGACTAACACAGCCTGCCTTAAAGGAATCTGGGGAGGCTTTGCAGAGGAGGTTATATATGAGTTGAATCTTAAATAGGACCTCCAATTTTTTTATCATTTAGGTAAGGTCTAATGTCATTCTAGAAATGAATCTATACAAAGGCTGGTAAAGAACATAAAATGGGGGTTCTTAAGTAGTTCCATAGGATGTATGGTGGTGAAAATCAGGCTTGAAAAGCATAGGAAGACCTGTCTATATATACAAGACCTATTAAGAGAAGGCAGGGGACAGATGCTGGGGCAAGAGTCATTCCCTTGTATAGCCAAATGGCATTAGCATTCAGACCCAAAAACTCCTAGTGTCAATTCTCCATTCTTTGAAAAAGTTTTAAGCTATTTTCCAGAAATACAATCTCCGATACCGAGACCTCGAGTGTTTCTGAAAACCCATATACTTGCCAAATCTGTATGTACACCATCCCAGGGAAACAGCATGTGCTCTCCTGAAAACCCCTAAAACTTTGTAAAACATGGTCCCCATAATCACACATGCCTCATGGGAACCCTTAAATATCTTTTTTTTGTTAAAAAATTCTTTTATTGGGGGCTCATACAACTCTTATCACAATCTATACATAAGTTCATTGTGTGTTAAGCACATCTGTACATCTGGTGCCCTCATCATTCTCATACCATTTGCTTTCTACCTAAACTCATTTCCCCCCACTCCTTCATCCCTTCATAAACCCTTGATAATGTAAAAGTTGTTATTACTTTTTCATATCTTACACTGCCTGATGCCTCCCTTCACCCACTATGTGTACTCAAGGAAGCCATTACCTCAATCCCACTAGCTTTCATCAAAGCTTCTCTTCCAAGGACCCTAACAATTCTTCAACTTGGTCTCTGTGTCTGACTGGAGTGATCCTTTCTTTTGGTGGAAGATAACCTAATTCCAGTAACATTAGAAGGGCCTTAGGTTTCAAAGTGTGAATGTGTATCATGATTCTTACAAAAAGTATGGTGCTTTAGAGTTTGTTCATTGAGGCATAGTGTGAGACTGGTACTCTTGGAAGCCAAGAAAGAATGAAAGCATAAGGGACTAAGCCAGCGGTAGCAGTAGACTAAGCAGGACCAGCTCTGTCTAATCACCTCATAAGCTCAGAAGCACCCTTAGGTCTATTTTCAGACATTAGACTGACCTTTTTCTCAAATCAGTTGGTGTTGACTGCTGGTTGGAGAGTGAGGTGGAGCCTTCTGCAGTAGAATTGGACATAAACAATTCTTAGGAGAAAAAAAGGAGCAGGACTCAGTGCTCAGAATAGCTGGTGGATGAATGTACAAGCAGTGAAAGGGTAACTAAGTAGAATATCAACTTCTTTTATAAATGTAGGTAGCTTTGATGGTGGAAGCAAGAGAGAACAATTGGGTGAGTGACGGCCCTTTATCAATGGGAAGATATGAGCTCAGGTCACAGAGAGAGCATGTGGCTTTAAAGAGAAGCTCAGAGAGTTCATAATAGGAGAGAAAGCAATAGGAGTGCAGCTTTAGGAAAATTGGCAGGTATTATGTTTAGAAGACATACAAATTCTACCTTAATTCTCTTTTCTCATTTACCTAAAAGTAGGTTCTTTCACACCAATTGAGGATAAGGAATATAGTGTTGCAAGCAGTATACCGTAGATAGTTGAGTATAAACTGATCCAAATATCTGCCCAGGCACCTAAATTTACCACAAAACTGCATAAGAAACATGCTGAAAAAACCCGGCTTATACTGAAGTATATACAGTCGTTCTAATCAAAATGGACTCCAAGTTTAAGGGAAGACCTATCCAATAGACATAACTGAATAAAAGTTTGAGGTTTCAGGGAAAAGGTGATGGTGTGAAACAATTGTTAAGGAGAACAAAACAAGGATGGACAACCTAAATGAGAATTGACAGGCAGTTGCTATAGGCACAGAGGAATAATTAAAATAAGCATCATAAGAAGTAAGACCCCTGTCCCAAACTCAACGCAAGATTTTCTGTGGTTATAAGAAAATCAAAAAAGACTCTATCAGTAGACTTTAAGCCAAGGTGTTTCAATGTCACGATGTCTGAAATCCAGAAAATCCTGCTCCAGTGTCATGCTGCTGTTTTTGGATGATGTACATTTTAATCACAAATAAGTCTAGGATGAAGTCAGAAAGATTGTCTTAGGGCTTTCAGCACAAATCTGAGTCTGTTACTCAATTATTTATACACAATATTTCAAAAACACTGAACTCCTGGCCTATTCATTCCAGACCATGCAGCTCATGGTATCACTTTCTCTGTCATTTGGTCCTCTTCTGAGGCTGTGCATTCTGGAAGTTTTTCCCACCTCAGCAAGTGCCTTCTTATCGCTTTGTGTATTCCTTGGGTTAAAGCAGCAGTAGTTCCAATGTTTTATTATTTATGTCTCTTCTTTTTATTAAGACACCAGTTGTATTGGATAAGTTCTCACCCTACTCCAGAATGACCTCCTATTGATCTCCAGAATGAGTTAATTACATCTTCAAAGACTGTTGCAAAATAAAACACAATCACAGGTACAGGGAGTTAGGACTTCATATCATTTTAGGGAACAAAATTCAACCAATAAAACTTATTATATTCCCTACTTTTTAGACTGCACATTTTAGCTGAACAATTCTTTAGGAAACCATGGACTGACATCCCGCATCTATAATTTATGTCACTACTCTTTCCCAACCTCCACTCCCAATTGTTACTTGTTCACTCACTCAAATTTTCCTATTATCTAACTACTCCTGTTATGCAGAATTCTATGCCAAGAATGTCGATAAAAAAATAACCTCAGGGTCCTCCAATTTTGGACTGATTTGGGAGCATGCATTAGTAAATACATTAACTTCCTTAAGTCCATCTGGACCCAATAGTTACTAGAGAGAACCACATTATCTAAACCAGGGGTCCTTAAACTATGGCTCAAGAGCAACATGCAACCCACTGAGGACATTTATCTGGCCCCCTGGGGGGTTTTGCCGCTGCCGCTGTCCTGCTTAGCGGCTGAATCATCTTGGGTCCACAGGGAATTTGTTCATAGTTTGCTTAACAACAACAACAACAGCAACTATAGTCCTGCCCTCCAATGGTCTGAGGGACAGTGAACTGGCCCTCTGTTTAAAAAGTTTGAAGACCCCTGATCTAAACCATTGTTCCACCCAAGCCTATGCCTCAACTTACTTACTGAGAAAACCATTATTCACCAATTAGACCTCCATTTAGAGGCCAAAGCTAGTGGAAGGGCAGTTAGGGATGAGTCAGAAACCAGAAATTTGAAGGAATAGAAGACCCGTGTGCCCTCTTGGGGAGCACATGGCATTTTGGTCAGAAGATTCCATGTGGCTCCATGCAGACAATAAAGTCCTTTTTAAACCCATCTGTTGACAGTGGAATAATCCCTCACAGAAGGGTCATAGGGAGGGGATTAGCCAATCAGGACACAGTAAAGCACTGATGAAACACATAACACTCCTCTGGTTCCTTAAGGCTTCCTCACACCCCACTACCATGACCTCAGTCTTGCCTTTCACTTCGGGCTAGACTGGAGCATGTGCATGGGTACAGAAAATGCATAAGAGCTCACAACACATGAAATCCAGGAACAGGACTGGGAGTAGTGATACCAGGAGGACAGAGGGAAGGTGGGGAGAGAAGGGGAGGAAGAGAAACCGATTGCACTGATCAACACATAACTGTCCCTCCCCACCACCACCACCTCCCCACCACCAGGTGGAAGGAGGAACAACTGAAACCTCAGGGGAGTTAAGACAGTGGTCGGTGTAAGATATGAAAATGATAATAATTTATAATCAATTTATCAAAGGGCCATGAGAGGTGGAGGGGGTAGGTGGAGAGGAGCTGACAGTAAGGACTCAATAGAAAGTAAATGTCTAGAAAATAATGATGGCAACATTTGTACAAATGTGCTTGACACAATTGAACTGTTACAAGAGCTGTCAGAGCCCTCAATACAATGTTTAAAACAATAACAAGAATAAAGCCATCTTTTATTTCTTTTGCTAATAAAGTAGGCAAATTGTCTAATAAAGTAGGATAAGGACATGCAGATGTGGGTGACAACACTCAGAAAGGGTATTCTAGATTCAGCAAACTATCTTTCTGTCCCTTTCGCTTACTAGTACAGTTTCTCCTTAAATCTTTCCTAGTTCATTAAGAAGTATCACAGCCTATCCCATAGAGAGAGAGGCCCCAGTTGAGCTATTTATTCATTCATTCAATGGTTTCTGCTTTACTCTGATGCTCTTACATAGTACTCATCTGGATACTGGGTGCTAGCAAATCTTATATGCCCTACTCCAAACCCACCCCCAATCCGTGTCGGTATCTATAGTCTAGTGCTGGCTTGCCATTACAATGTTGCTGTGGCCAAACAGGCAAAGAGCCTGGGTGATTGTAACCATTATTGTTCCATTATAACAGGTCCACGGGAGAAAGATGAGGCTTTCTATTCCTGAAAAGTAGAAATATGAGACTTTCTACTCCTGAAAAAACCCAAAGAGACAGTTCTACCATCTTAGAATGTTGTTATGAATCAGAATTGACTGGAGTTCAGGCGATATATCACAGATTCAACCACCCGCCTCTTTCCCACAACTCTGTCCTAGCTTCAAATCTCGTCCATCCTAGACCCTTGATTAATTAGCCAAACCGTTCATCTCTGCCCAATATTTGCTTGGATGTGAGCTCATTCTCTTTCTATCCGAAGTACATGACCTAGTAAACTGCCTGAAGGTATGCTCAGTGGGATTGGGTCTGACAAAGATAGGACTTGTCCACAATTAGAACTCCTCTAAAATATTAAGCAAACATTTGTAACTATTTGCCAGCATCTGGTGGGAGGTCAGAAGTTGAGTTATTCTCCCCAAAAGTTCCAGCCTGCAGACCTCTGGCTGCAAGGCCCATCCCCTGCTGTTGTGCCACCATCAATTACCTCTCCCTGAAGCCTGTTAACCACTGTCTGGTCCTAGTAGGTGGGTCTCACACACTACTGTCATTGATCTCTTAGGAGCCAGATAATTAGTCAAACCTGTTAAGCCACATCCTTGAGTCTGGGGTCTGTCCTTTTTCACATACATCCCTCTTCTATTAAGTGTATGTCCCTAGATTGTCCCTCCCATCACTGTATTACCCATAGCACCACCCTTTGCTGTGAGGTATGTCCTGATCTATAGTTTGGGAGCTTGCATGTTCTGAGGGAAAAAGTATAAAAAGACCTTGGTTAGTAATAAATCTCTCTCTCTTCACATGGACCACCAAGTGGAGCTAAAGTGAGCACGCTACCGTGAAATATATCTGACTCCACTATTTCTTTCTTTCATATTCTCTATGACTTTACTATAATCTTTAATTATTGCTATACAATTGTCCCTACCAGACCCGTAATGATATGTTAGAGGCTGGTTACCCTGATAGGATTGCCCTTCTCGCTTTGCCGTCTTTCAGCTTTTGGTGGGATGGACAGTGCAGCCTAAAAATATAAGCAAAAGTACTAACTTCTGCAACTGGTGAAGGTGACCTCTTTGGAGACAAAGTCTATGCAAATATAGTCAAGCTAAGATGAAATCAGAAGATAGAAGAACTTAATTGATCCCCGGGTAATTCTTAGAGCTATGTAAGGGTCACTGGGGACCTTGGTAAAACCTGGATTCTGATTCAGTATATTTGGGGTAGAAATACAAATTATCAGCAGCAGGTCAAATGAAGTGAGTCAGTTCAAACGCTTGCTCCAGACCCTAGTGGTTTATGTTTTGATTATTTTCTCTTATGGTGTCTCTAAACTCCAAATGCTGTCTTTACCCATCACAGACACTTTTGGCAGTTCAGTGTCTGCTTGGCCATATGTCCCAATCGGACTGATTACACTACAATCTGGGCCTGCTGCAGGTCCTTTCCTGCTGAAAGTCTGTGGGGAAGTGAAATCACTCTGCAATGTTCTTCTATTCACAGTCTTTGCAACTCCGACCAACTGGTAGTAGTAGCATGCAAACGGGCGGGAGCTCTAATGCAGAGATTGATTCATTTGACTCATCTGCTGAGAATAAGGGAGACACTTCAAAAGCAAAATGAGAGAATCCCATGACCTCAGCAGCAGAGACAGTGAGGCATCAGCTACCGTAGCACTGGAATCATGAGCTAGACCACCCTGGTCTTTGTAGTCCACAGAGCAATGTTCAATGTCTTTGGGCAGGAGGCTGATTTGTAGAGTTGGATGTGGTTGGGGCATTTTTCAGCACTCAAGAAGCTTTGTTCCATTTCCCCGAATAAATGTTAATTTCCCTTATAGATCCCAATGGTCATGAGTTTTGTCTGTGAGTTCTGTGTGGCCATAGAAATGAATTATGAAACCCTGCAGAGAAATATAGAGAACAGGGTAAAGGACCTGGGAGGACAGTCTTACTTCTATGGAGAGGAAAAAAAATCCAATTTCAGATCTTATAAAGGCTGATTTTTATAAGTAAGAGTTCCAATAGGGCCCTGACCTCCCAGTTCCTTTACCCTCTTCTCACACAAACCACCCCTCCACCAACATTATCTTTCTCTGCTGGGTTTGAAATCAGACAATACTCACAGTTATTGATTGACTGTAGTAATCAATGTCTTTATTAGTCCATAGATCTTATGCATATAAATACTGTACTTTGTAGGTGTATTAGAGCTTAAATTGTCAGCACTAGTTTGATGGAAGTCTACAGTTCTACAATGAGAGTCCAAAATTCCTTTTGAGTCTCCCCATAAATTCAGGACCCATTGAGTCCTTTCTGAGCACTGACCTGAAATGTATAAAGCCTTGTCCTCATGAAGAGTGTGTTTGCTGCAATTATTCAGGGCAGCCTAGGGGAGGGCAGTCTTGCTCTCAACACCTTGCTTGGGTACAGCCCTGGATGATAATTAGGATACCAGGGCATCTGGTCACAACTCACATGCTGACCATGGTAATCTGGGGACTCCGGAACCAATCTTGTGAGTTTTTCTAATCTACCATTGTGTATTTATCCTAATCATGGTTCCTTTCTGCATTCCATAGTCCTGCCCACAACTATGACAAATTGAACTGCTAACGGTCATGATTTTGTGGAAACAATTTTTTTTCCCACGCTCTACAATTAGCCACATCTCCATGAACCCTTTGGACATGACTACTGCCTCATGCTGATGGTCTCTCTCTTCCAGATGAATTGCCTCTGTCTTGTGGAAGACTTAATAAGCCCAAACCAAATTCAGTGTCATGGAGTCCATGCTGATGCATAAAGAACCCCTTGTTTCGACAGTGGCATTAGCATTCACACCAAAAAGCTCCGAGAGTCAGATCTTCTCTCTTTGAAAAGGTTTTAAGCTTTTTTCAAGAAATACTTTCTGAGAAACCAAGACCTAGAGTTCTGAGACTGTAACAGTTTACGCAAATAGAAAGCCCAGACTTACTCCTGCGGTGCTGATGATGGTTTCAAATTGTGGGACCCCCGCAGATACTGCCCAACACATAAAAACTGCACCACCAGGGGTCCGTCGGGGGCCTTTAAAAACGAATTTAAATTTGGGATCTTTTCCCCCTAGAGTATAAGGCATCTCTGAAAAGTCCTGAAAGTCTTGGCTTTCCTTCCTGATAGGTTGCTTATTATGGCAATTACTTCCACCTCAGTTAATTGCAACCACCTGGACCCTGTTTGTCCATGACCCTACCTTATCCATTGACATTAAGGGACTTTATTCTACACACCCATCCCCTACTACTAGAGTAGGCCCAAAGAGAAGAGACAAATTCTCTGCAGCTCATTTTTGATTTCTCTGATAAATGAGGTTTTCTCTGAGTCCTCCCATAGAATACAGTGGCTGATGGGTTGTTAGGCCTTGGCAAAACATCCACTCTTGCATGATCTTGTGACTGAAGCTTTGGATGGCTTCCTCCACTTCTGGTGCAGCAGATCTTGCATTTATACTTCATTTAGTATGGACTATTGCTTCTAAGATCCATTCAAAGGCATATTAGTACCATTTCCTATGGTCTCTGATAGCAAATTCTGTAATATAAGAGCATGCTACCAAGTCAGTAAACTCTCATGTGTTCATCTTTATATTTTGCCTGCTTTAGAAATGGTCTTGGGCACGTCACAGCCCCTCGGACTTTAGTGAGGAGAAGAAGAATTCAAGTCCACATTAGCCCAAGGCTGATTCCCACCATGTAGCGGTCAGACATGCCTCTATCCTCAGCCCTCTTTCCTCACATTCTGACACCTACTGTGCCACCTATTGAACCCTCTGACCACACAGAACACACAAACAAGATTCATGGTTATGTTGGTTTGCTAGAGAAGTCAGCAGGTTGAAAAATCAAAATAAAAAACGTTAAGGATACAGTTCTTTTGTTCTCAGCACTTCTTCTCAGCTACGCCTGCAGTCATGTGTCTCCATGGTTCTTGCTTGGTCTCTTAGACGCATGGTCCTTTGACCTCCTTTTGGCTGTGGCAAGTGCTACAAAGCTCCCTTTCATGCTGATAAAAGCCCACAGGACACCCCATAGTGCAAGCCAGTCTCCTACCCCCAGATACCCGCTTTTCTAATTCTGTGGGCTGAGAAGTCCACTGTTCTGTCTCATGGTCTCTGTGCCGTGACTGCTGGTGCCTTTGCAGCAGTTGCCACTCTGGGGAGATGCTTCATTTGGTGATCTTCTATCTGTGGCTTGTGGAATTCTCTCTTCCTGCTCCTGAGATTGCTCACATTATACTCGGTGGAGTGGCAAGACTTACAAAGCTCACTTTATAGATGCAAACACCTCCTCTTTCTCACATGGCGTGATTGGTGCTTCAGATTGCCAACCTTGGTTAGCAACACAAAGAGTAGTCTACCTACTACGAGGTGCCTTGAGGCATAGTAGATTCCATGCTGACTGCTCACTGCAATATCAAAAGTTTTGACCCACAAACCCATGAGTGGGGAAAGATAACGCTTTCTGCTCCTGTAAAGATTTACAGACTCAGACATGTGAGAGCCCTTTCTACTCTTTCCTAGAGGGCCACGGTGAGTCAGAATCAACTCTATAGCAGTGAGTTTAGTGTTTAATTTCCACTTACTTATATGCTTCTACCCAATCATTTGGTGGGAGTTACAAAGACTATGGTCAGAAGTGCCATACCAAGTACTTTAACTTTACTACACTCTGCTCGTACACCTGGATTTTTCAAGTTCATCTTAAGGAGCTCTGCACTCATTTACCTGATAGTCCCTGTTTTCTGTTAGCCAATAATTCCTCCAAGGAGCTATGCCTGATTGACCCTAAGTAGGGATCTGCTTAAGGATTCCTAAAGGCACTGTGGCTTAGGCAGTGAGCAGCTAACTGCAAGGTTGGCAGTTCAAACCTACCAACTGTTCTGTAGGAGATGAGACTATCTGCATCTATAAAAATGTACAGCCTTGCCTGAGCCCCGGTGGCCTAGTGGTTGTGCGTGGGACTGCAGCCTACTGAGTTGGAGGTTCAATTTCAGCAGCAAGGCTGGGCCTCCTACTCCCACCACCAGAGGGCAGTGATGCCAAAAAAAATGTCCAGCCTCTGAATCCCCACATATGGTGGCTGTAAATCAGAATAAACTCTATGACAGTGCTGTTATGCTGCTAGATGCTGTCAAGTTGGTACTGACTCCTAGTGATCGTATGTGCTGCAGAAGGAAATATTACCCAGACCTGCTCCCTTCTCACTACTGTTCTTATGACGGAGGCTGTTGTGGCAGCCACTGTGTCAATCCATCTCCTTCCAACCTCCTTCCTTTTCACTGTCCTTCCACTTTACCAAGCATGATGTCCTTCTCTAATGATTGATCTCTCCCTGTAACATGTCCAAGGACATGAGAGGAACTCTCACCATCTTTGTCTCTAAGTGACATACGAGTTGCACTTTTTAAAAGAATGATCTGTTTGTTCTTTTGCCACTGCCTGGTAATCTTAATATTCTTAGCCAGAAGGCAGTCAGTGATACTGTGTTGGTCTCATAAAGTGGGAAAATGAATGACCTAAAGCCTGATAGACTCTTGCCACCTCCCAGAGTCATTCCATTCTCATTCCACCTACAGCTTTATGTCTGTAAGAAGCATAAGTCTGTATTCTTCATTCATAAGTCAAACTATTGTACAGTGTGTGTGTGTGTGGGGGGAATAAAACAGGTCAGAAACTGATTTCTAGGCAAGTATTCTTTTAAATATAATTGTGTTTTGATTTTCTGGTTAGAAAGTTTTATTTGTGCATTAAATTTAGTGAATAGAGGGCAAGTAAAATAAATAAAATCAATTTAAATCACCATAATTATATTATTAAGAGATAAATATTGGTAATATTTTTGGGGAAAATGCTTTCTTATACATCAAATAAAAGGTCTTAGCCAGCACCACAGTTCAATTGCATCAATTCTTCATCAGTATTCCTATTCAAAATCCAACTTTAAATTTAAATGGCAAAAAAAATTTTTTTAATTAAAATGCCACGGTTTGGATCTGGTGTACCTTGGTCCTCAAAGTAAAATCCTTACTTTTCAGCATTTTGAAAAGCAGATTTACCTAAGGCAACTCATAGTTTGATCACTTGACTGCTGTTTCCATGAGTTTCGAGTCTGGATCCTGGCAAGATGAAACACTTCACAGCTTGGGTTTTTTTCTCCATTTATTATGTCACCTACTGGTCCAGTGGTGAGAATTTTGGTTTACTTTGCATTAAGTTATTATCTATATGACCACGGGAATCCGTGATCTTCATGCAGCAGGTGCTTCAAGTTCTCTTCACTTTTAAGATGCAAGGTTGAGTCATTTGCATATTGTTGATAAGTTTTCATGACATCAAATTCTTCTTCATATAATGCTGCTTCTCTTCTTATCTCTGTTCAGCAAACAGACTGAATATATATGGTGAGAAGATACAACCCTGTCATCTTTCCTGTTTCTGAGCCCTAGTTTCCCTTGTTCTCATTGCACAACTGCCTCTTGACCCATGGACAAGTTCCACATGAGCACTGTGAAATGATCTGTAAGTTCACTACTTCTCAAGACTGTCCACAGTTTCCTATCATCAACACAGCTGAATATTTTTGCAAAGTCAATGAAACAAACGCAAACATCTTTCTGGTATTCTCTACTTTCAAACAAGAGTCATCCAGTATCGTGAATGATAACCTTTTGCTGCTTCCTCTTCTGAGTCCAGCCCGAACCTCTGCCATCTCCCTGTCAAGGTACTGCTGCAATCGCTGGTGGATGATCTTGAGCAAAAATATCTTGAGCAAAAATCTGCTTGCATGTGCTATCAAGGATATTGTTCTATAATTTGAGCAGTCTGTTAGGTCACCTTTCTTTTAAAGAGGTATAAATATGGATCTCTTCCATGTAGCAGTCGTCCAAATTTCCTGACATAGATGAATGAGTAGGATCCCTGGTGGTGTAGTGGTTATGTGTTGGGCTGCAATCCACATGGTTGACAGTTCAAAACCACCAGCAGCCTTTGGGTTTTCTACTCCAGTAAATAGTTATGATTTCAGAAATCCACAGGAGTCACTAAAAGTCAGCACTGACTCCATGGCAGAGAGGTTGGAGTCTTCTTTTGTTTGTTTGTCTTATGAATGAGTGCTCCTAGTACTTCATCAGCTTATTGAGACATCCCGACTGGCATTCCATCAATTCCGGGGGCCTGATTTGGCTAACCTTTTCAGTGCAACTTGAACATTTCTTTTTCAGCACCATTGGTTCTTGTTCATATGCTACTTTTTGTTGAAAAAATGGTAAAATGTTCACTAGTTATGTTTACTTCAGTGACTTTGTGTATCCTTTTCATTTTCTTTTGATGCTTTCTGCAGCATTCAGTGTTTTGCTCACAGAATTTTTCAATAGTACATAGAAAATTTTTTCTTTAGTTCTTTCAGTTTAAGATATGCTTGGTATGTTCTTACTTTTGGTTTTGTATGTTTTCTGAATTCTAGATTGTTACACGTTTAATTACAATATTTTACTTTGCCTTTTTGTCTTTCTTTTGAAATATTCTACTCAGCCTTTTGATTTAATTTCCTCCACTTGCCTTTGCTATTCTACAATAACGATCAGGTTTCAGAGTATCTTCTGGTATCTGCTCTGACCATTTCTTTCTTTTCTGTCTTTTTAATGACCTCTTGCTTTCTTCATGAATGATGTTTGTGATGTCCTTCCACAGCTCGTTGGGTCTTTTGTCATTAGTGTTTAATACATCCAGTCTATTCTTGAGATATTCTTGAAATACGGGTGGGTATTCTCAAAAGGTCCTGTTTTGGTTCTGGTGGACTTGTTTTAATTTTTTTCAACTTCAACCACCTGAACTTAGATGAAAACAATTGGCCTATTAGGCTGGGAGAATTCTGGCAATCCCTTCAAATACACTCTGCTCGAGGACAAAGATTCTTACATTGTAGCCTAAGAGGCAAAAAGAGCTTTAAAAAAAAAAGTGAGCTGCCATCAAGTCAAGACTCAAAATGGATTGAGGGTTCCCACTGTGTAGTAGTTACATAGTTGCATGTCAGTCTGAAGATAAGAAAGTGTAGGGACGGCGTCTAGCTTGCTTGATGGTGCCTCCTTGTGGGCACAACCTTCTCTCTACCTACCCCTTCCTGTTAGGGCATCACTCTGCCAGCTGCCAGAACCACTGCTGGGATCCACAGGACTTTGCACCCCCACCACCCCCCGCAGCCACTGATGATTCTGCATCCATTGCATGTGACTTTGTGAGTCTGAAGTAGGACTTCTAGGCTAATATTGTACTTATGGACTTGAGTTAGACTGGGCTGGGAAGTTTTCTCGATATGTAAAGACTTCTTGATATAAAGCTCTTCCTTAAACATTTATGAGTGTCATTGAATTTGTTTCTCTAATTGACCTGGCCTAACACACACTGTAAGACAGCTAAGGAAAATGAGTGCTGAGAACCTAAGCTCTGCAAGTAAGAACATATTAGTTTTTTAAAAGGGGACAGGAGACACTTCTGTTGGCCAGGGGGCCTAGTGAGTTGTGGGTTTCCAGTGCATTGTTTCAGGTGTCTGCTTTTCTTGTCCTAGTGTCTCAGTTATTCCTCACTGGAGCCTTTCCTTGGATGCAGAAAGCTAGAATTACTGAAGCTCACTGAAGCTAGAATCCTACTTTTTCTAATCCTTCCTACTCTTGTGATTAGGTGAGACTGGCCTTACCTTTGGCAGGAAATCTAGTTACAAAAATCATATTTTGCAGTCCACTCCACATTTCATTTACAGAAATTTTTAGACCCCTTGTTTTAGCTTGAGCTTTCTGGAAAGAGGTCTAAGTTGATGATTTCTGTGCAGGATGTTTATTGGAGAGTGATCTCGGGAATCTTTAAAGAAGATCAGGAAGCTGAATTAAGAACAGAAATCTCACATGATCCTTGTGGAGACTTCTGGAGCCAAGATAGTCCATCAGCCTTATTCACAAATTTCCAGTTGTTCATTGGACTCATTAGCTACATTAGAAGTTTTAAACTTGAATGGAGGGGTTGCAAGAGAGAGAGAGATTCCTCTGAGACATCAGCAGCGAACACTCCCAGGAACTGGGAATGTAAGATCTTAACCCTGGTGAGGGCATCTGATCAGGGCACAATTGTACTACTGTAATATGATATCTACACCTTCCTGCATTTACCTGTTTATTTTTAGACCATCAACAGGACTATAAGCTCCAAAAGATAAGGATCCTTCCAAACGCATTAATTTTTGTAGAACAGACTTGGTTGGCATTATTCAATAAGTATTTGTTGGCTAACTAATGGAACTGAAGGAGTATATAAAATATATTTCTTAATGCTGCATTTTGAAAACCAAGAATCACTTGACACATTACGGGTCATATTAATAAATTAAAAATGCAAATGAGAAATCATATCAAGTAGTTCTGTAATCTCTCTTAAAGTTAAAATTGATAACACTAGATTGTTAAATTTTTAAAATGAAACTACTTCTAATACATTAAATGACTGATTGATACCATGGGCAATGTGATCATATTTAGCCATGACCTCCTACGCTGTTACTGACTATCAATGACTTGACTTGGGTGTGACTGGTGTTAAAAGTATTAAGAGAGAAACTATAGTTGTAATTGAGTTGATTCCCCAAGATAAATATTTTAGAGCTAGATATTTTCAGTTGACTTCTAACATATTTTTTTATTTTAAACATATGTTTTAAAAATGTTTATGATTTTATCAACATATAGAATCATATGAAATGTTTTTCTCTAACCATTTATTTTTTTCTTATTGATACCCTCCCATATGGAAAGAAGAAAACTGTAAGGCTGAAATGCCATCTTGTCCATTTCTTAAATATTCATGGTTTCAAAATTTCACAAAAATTCAAAACTCACCAGACATTTACTTTTTCCAAATGTAACCATCATAAGCTGAGCAAAAATTTACAACTAAAGCAAACATATCTGACTAATTATGAAAGACAAAATAGTTGGTTTTATGAGGGATGGTTAGATGAGAAACTCTGCAGACTCATTTTCCAGCAAAACCAGTGTTATTGGGGAACATTATTAGAAGAAAGGCAAAAACATTTCTAGTATCTGCAAATTTTCCTAGGCCACATAGCACACAACAAAGTAGCTAATCAAAAAAATCTACTAAAATGCAGTGAGGACATCAAAAGTCTGTAATCACTCAGTCACTCATGTTTCTCCATCTGAACTCTACCTTAGTCCGACACTCCATTCCAGGTTGGTGTGGCCATGCAAATATTGTTTCCTATCCCCAAATTTCTCGTCAAGACTACAGTATCTCTAAGAGAGGACGGGGTGCTAACATGTCTCATTCTGACTTTATTTTAAACTTCATATATGCTAAACAAACCAAAAAAACCCACATAAGCCAAAAATAACCTCATTGCCATCCACTCAAATCATAGTGTCCCTGAAGGTCAGAGTACAGTGATCTCAGTGGGATTCTGAGACTAACTCTTCATGGGGGCATAAAGCCTCATCTTTCTTCTGCTGAGACACTGGAGATATTGAACTTCTGGTCTTGCCGCTGGCAGATCAATGTGTATGTAGCCCTCCACACCATGGCTAAAGATATTCCCCCAAACAATGGAAATATTGATGATAAAAAGCTAGAGAAATCTGGTATCTCTGTAAACAAACTATACTGTAGGCTACATATTTTACTGGGGTGGAGGGTGTAAATTGGAGTAAGAGACAGGTAAAAGGCTGAGCCCTAGTAGTGTAGTGGTTGAGTGCGGGACTGCGGCTGACTGGCTTGGCAGTTCAAAATGGAGCAGCAGCAAGGCTGGGCCTCCCACTCCCACCAGAGGGCAGTGATGCCTAAAAAAAAGAAAAGAAGAGAAAAGAAACAGGTAAGAAGGATTCTCTTGGAAGGAGAGAAAACTTTAAAGACTGCCCTCAAAATAACAAGAGCTGCTGTTGGGTTAAATTCCCACTCATAGTAACTCTAGAAGAGAGAGTAGAACTGTCCCATAGGATTTGTGATGCTGTAAATATTTATGGTGACTGTAAGGATGACATAGCAAGGGTAATAGACATCATCTAACTTCAGAAGGTGGAAAAAGATAAAAATCAACAAGGTTGATTCCTATGAAGTAGAAGATGAATCTCCTCTCAAACCTTTTCACCAATTCTGACACCAACTGTCCCTCACACCATGTTCTTTACTTCTTTCCTGGGTTGGACAATTCATTGCAATAGCCAACCAGAAATCAGACAGCACTTACAATTTTATTAGGTTTATTAGGGAAGTGACCTTACAATTCAAAATGTGGAATGACTCAGAATACAGTTCTTTGAGGAGGACAGCTTCTTCTCCCCTGTGACCACAGGCAGACCTCTCTCCAGAGTGTAGGACCCCCGGACCTTGGCTCGGCTCTGTTCTGCTTGGGTAAGTGTTACAAAGCCCTCCTCATTCTACCATAGAGCACTGGTAACACAGTGGCTTACCCATTGGGATAATAGCTGCAGTTACAGTTACAGCAGGAGAACATGAGGATCTTTTTGATCCTCTAAAGAGCTACATCCTGGGAAACCCTCAGTTGCACTCGGTCCTGTAGAGCTGCTACGAGTTGGAATCCATTGGATGGCAGTGAGTTTGATGGCTGTTGGGGCCCTCAAGTCAGTCCTAATTCGTAGTGATATTATGTGCAATGGACGGAAGCACTACCTGGTTTTGCACCATCCTTGACTTTTGTTAGTATGTTGAACCCATTGTTACAGCTGCTGTGTTAACTCATCTCATCAGGGTCATTTCGCTTTTTTTATTGACTCTATTCTTTACTAAGTGGCATATCTTTTTCTAGTGACTATTTTCTCCTGAGACCATGTCCACCTCACCTCACTGTTCTCACTTCTGGAGAGTAGGCTGGCTGTACTTATTTCAAGACAGCCCTGTTTTTTCTTCTGGAAGTCAATGATACTTTAAATATTCTTTGCAGCACCATAATTCAAATGTATTGATCCTTCTTTGGTCTTCCTTATTCATTGCATAACTTTCCTATGAATAAAGGTGATTGAAAATACTGTGGTTTGGGACAGACACCCTGTTTTAAGCAGGGTTCTCTAGAAAAACAATACCAGGACACTTATGATTTTACAGCATGAAGGAATGTAACAGCTACTTAATTATTCCACAGAGCAGTACAGAGGTCTCTGTTTAACTCACTTCTGTGGAAGAGTTAGTATACTGAAGTCCTTCAAATAAGGAGGGCTGCCAAGTTAAAGGTCAAGGAAGCAGACAGCTGAGTCTTCCCTCAGGCAATGTAGGCAGAGTCCACCACATGTAGCAAACAGCAGGGTGGGTCACCTACAGCCAGCTGCTTAGCAGGCCACCTAAGGCAGCAGGTTAGCAAAGTAGACCCAGATGGATATCAACTCAAGCAATGTAGGGTGACAGAATCCACCAGCCTCAAGCTCAAGTGATGTACACACCAGCAGTATGGCCAAGTAGGGTCTCAAAACAACATCAAACATTAGTGACATGATCCTTGGGTTGGCTGTCCCATAGATAGTGTAGCTCACAAGTTAAGGCAGAAAACTAATTAAAACAGCTTCATGCTAGTCTGATCACCAGAGAGTAAGAGAGTGAGGGGCGGGCCTTGCTGAGTCATTTATCTCTTTGCCCTCCAATCAAACTTCAACCTGATTAATCCCACAGGTTCCATTTGGCCAGGTTGTTGCAGTAAACCTTGCTACCATAGTCCACACCTTGCCATCTTCTCAGCTTTCTTTAGCTGCATATAGTTTCCAGGCATTAACGAAATCACATACCTAACATCATACATCTATCAAATATATAAATGAAAAAAAAATGTAATCAGGATACAATCTATTGATATCTGGTACATAATACATGAACAACAAGAAAAGATATTCAATAAACACACATAAAGAAAATAAACTGACAATCGCAAACCTTGCTTTTGCAACTGATTACGTGGTCATAACTGATAGGTAGAACTACTTCTACTGCCACAGTGGTTCTCAACCTTTCACAGGGGCCATTCGATGCATAACACTAGCAAAATTACAGCTATAAAGTAGAAGCAAAAATAATTTTAAGCTGGGGGGGGGGCAATCACAACAACATGAGGAACTGTGTTAAAGGGTCGCAGCATTAAGAAGATCGAGAATCACTGTTCAACCCATTCTATATTACCTCAGCCAGCATCTCAGCTAACCGTAGTTCTTTGCCTGGTGAGGTGACCCATACCTTCATTCCAGAGGAGTCTGGGTCATTAGACGTCCTGTCAGGATTGAGTTGCTGTAACTTACCATTTACTTTAATCACTGGGCATGGTTGCACTAGGAGTCAGCCTATGGCATCTCCTGGGTTCCAGACATATTCTTCTTTATCTCCATTATGTAACACCAGTCCAATTTCTCCTTGGTAAGCAAGATCAATCACACCACTCGGTACAGTAACACCTTTCCTGACCTGTTGATCCAAAGGCATGAGAAGCCCAAAGAGGCCAGGGGGAATTCTCAGCTGCCAGTTCAGTGGAATCTGAGCTGTGTTTCCAGGTGAAAGAGTTCCTCTTTCATGACTAGGACCTCCAAACCTGAAGCACAAAAGGTTGCTGGGCAGGAAGCAAAAATGCTGCAAGTGGATTGCTAGGAGTAATAGTGAGTGGTGCCACTTCAGCTTCCATCCCTAGGTTCCTGGACCCATGAATCCTGGTGACTGTGACACAGCACCATATATTGGCCACTGGTTTAAAGCATATACAACTTCCTGGAGAACATTGCCCCAGCCAAGCAAGTTGGTGCCACATAGCTGGTGCTGTAATTGTGTTTTTAGGAGGCCATTCTATTGTTCTATCAAGTCAGCTGCTTCAGGATGATGAGAAGCATGATCTGATCAGTGGACTCCTTGGGCTTGGGCTCATTGCTGCACTTCATTTGCTCTGAAGTGAGTTCCTTAACCTGAAGCAATGCAATGTGGGATACCAAACTGGTAGATAAGGCATTCTGTAAGCGCATGAATGGTAGTTAGGACAGAAGCATTGTATGCAGGGAAGACAAATCCTTATCTAGAGTAGGTGTCTATTCCAGTAAGAACAAAATCCTACCTCCTCCATGACTCAAATGGTCCTATGTAATCAACCTTTCCCCAGGTTGCTGGTTGATCTTTCTAAGGAATGGTCCCATATCTTGGACTCAATGTTGGCTAATGCTGCTGGCAGATGAGGCACTAACAGTGGCAGTGGCCAAGTCAGCCTTGGTGCGTGGAAGTACATGTTGCTAGACCCATGCATAATGTCCATCCCCGCTATCATGTCCACTTTGTTCATGTGCTGATTGGGCAATGACAGGGTCGCAGAGGAAAGAGGAGGACTAGTCTCCACAGTGCATGTCTCTTAGCACTGATTGTTCAAGTCAGAGGTAACCTGTTGGTGGATATTCACATGATACATGATTATCTTTACTTTCTTGGCCCATTTTAAGGGTTATAAAGAAATATATATATACATATATATATATATATCACTCAGTACGGTGACACCCCTCCTGACCTATATATATTCCTAAGTGTCCTGGTTTTGTTTCTTTAGAGAACCCAGTCTAAAACACACCCTTCTGTCCTCAAATTGACATCCTCGCTCTTCAATACTTTCAGGACATCTTACACAGCAGATTTTTGCATTGCAAATGTTGTTAGATTTCTTGACTGATGTTTCCATGAGCATTGATGGTCGATCCAAACAAAAGGAAATCCAGTTCAAACTCAATCTTTTCTGCCATTGATCGAGAGGTTAACTATCGGTTCTGTAATTCACATGGCTGGCAGTTTGAAATCCCCAGCAACTTCACGGGAGGACGAGTGGGCTTTCTACTCCCATAGACCGTTGCAGTCTTGGAAACCCACAGGGGGCTTGCTATGGGTCATATTTGATGGCAGTGAGTTGGGTTTGGTTATGTACTGGTACAGTTGTTAGAATGAAGTGTTCTGAAATTCCCATTTTCTCAACATTATCCACAGATTGACAGGCTACACACAGTCAAATACTTTTACCTGATCAGTAAAACACAAATGAACATCATCGTGGTATTCCCTGCTTTCACGCAATCCATCTGGCATCATCAATGATATATATACTTTTGGCCACATCTTTCCTGAAGCTCTCTTGAAACTTTTGCAGCTCTTATCAATCTACTGCCGTAACTATTGCTGAATGACTTTCAGGAAAAATTTACTTGCATGCTATATAAATAATATTGTTCAGTAATTCCTATGTTCTGTACACATTTCTTCCAATCATCTGGTCATGGCTGTCTTCTGAATTTCTTGGCATAGACAAACCCTTCCAATTCTTCAAAGTTTACTGAAACATTTCACTTGGTATTTTGCCCATTCTTGGAGCCTTGTGTTTCGCTAGTGTCTTTAGTGTAGTTTGGACTGCTATCTAGATTCCATTGGTTCCTTTTATTTATTTATTTATTTATTTTTTGCATCACTGCTCTCTGGTGCTACCCAGTCTTGCTCTTAGAGAGCCGCTGTTGGATTTGAACCACCAAGCCCATCGGCCGTAGTCCTGCACTCAACCACTATGCCACCGGGGTTCAGCGATTCCATTGGTTCTTAATATGTTAGCTCTTGAAATGTTTGAATGTCAAGTGGTTCTTTTTTTTTGATACAATGACTCTATGTATTCCCCATCATCTTTTGATGTTTCCCAACCACTCAATATTTTGCCCAGACAATCCTTCAATATTTCAACGTGAGGCCTGCAGTTTTTTCTTCAGTTCTTTCACCTTCAGATATGCTGAATAAGCTCTTCCCTTCCAGTTTCTTCACTCCAAGTCTATGCATGTTTCATAATAATATTATACTCAGTCTTCCCTAGCTGGCCTTTGAAATGTTCTCTTCTGCTCTTTTGCTTCATCATCTCTTTCATTTGTTTTAGATATTCCATGGCCAAGAGGAAGTTTTAGAGAGTCTTCTCTAATCCACTGACATTTTTTCCTTATGGCCTTTTTAATGACGGTTTTCCTTTCTTCATGAACAATATTCTTGATATCATAAGACATCTTGTCAGCCCTTCTGGCATTAGTGTTCACTGTGGCAAAACCATGCTTGAGATGTTCTGGAAATGTAGCTGGGATATACTTATGGCTATAGTCTGACTCTCTCGACCTTTTAAAATATTTTTCAACTTCACCTTGAATTTATAGATAAACAATTGATGTTCTGCTCCACAGTTGACCCCAGGCCTTATTATGATTGCTAATATTGAGTTTATCCACTGTTTTCCCCTATGGATACAGTTGATTTGATTACTGTGCATCTATCTTGCAAGGTACATGTGTACAATGACCATTTATGTTGTTGAAAAAATGTTTTTACAATGAAGAATTTGTTGGTCTAACAAAATTCTTTCTTGTAATCTCCAATTTCTTTTCTCTCACCAAGGCCATATTTTTCAACTACCCACCCTTCTTTATTTCAAACTTTCACATTGAATTTTCCCAAAATTATCCAGGCATCCCCCTTGCATGTTTGATTACTTTCAGATTGAAAAACAATTGGTAAATTTCTCCATTTCTTCATCACTATCTTAAATTTTTGGTACACAGAATCATTCTATTAGCTTCATTGAATGATAGTTTTATTAACCTGGTTTCTTTGTAGGTATATAGCTATTATTCTTTTACAGACAACATTGTACCTCAATATAGATCTCGAAGTTGCCTTTTGGTGATGAATGAGATGTCATTCTTCTGTGTTTGTCATTCCCAGCATAGGAAACTGCATGACTCTCTGACTCAAACTCCATCTCAGCTCACTCATGCGAGGATATTGATTTGCATGTCTTCCGTTTCATTTTGGATAACTTCTAATTTTCCTTGGTTCATATCTGGAAGTGGTTAGTTCTTCAGAAGTGGACAGTTCATTCTTTCTTCCCTGAAACATGGTCACCTTGAGTAATCTGCTGATATTCACAATATTGGAGATGCAACTTCCAGCATCACAGCAGTGTGCAGACCACCAGAGTGCTGTCAGAGAAATTGTGGGGACTTATTTTCAGCATGATGACTATGTTCTGAAATTGAGTGTGTTGCTGGTGACAGAGCCTTTTGGGGGATTAAAATGGGTGACTTTAATGGCATGAGAATATGAATTCAATGGTATAAATTGCATAATGCATCAATTAATCTGTTTTGAAAGAGCTGAATTTTGAATGTAAACAATGTTTAGAAGCATCTGCCAATTTTGTGCATTTATTTATTTATATGTAAACAAACTTTATAAAAGAAATGTATGTGTATGAACTAATAATATTTGATAAAATTTGAGTAAATAAATCTAAAAGAACTATTTCAATACATGGGAACATTGGAGGTGATATGAAAATCTTGTGTCATATTTTAGTTGGTAGCATTTTCTTTTCTTTCTTGTTGGTTGCCACCACGTGGCTCCATATCATGGCAACCTGATATATAACAAAGGAAGATGTTGCCTGGTTCCGTGCCATGATTGGTATGTTTGAGGTGGTTGTTGCTGCAATTGTTTAAGTTCATTTCATTGAAGGTTTCCTTTGTTTTCTTTGACCTCCTTCTGAACATGATGTCATTTTCTATCAAACAGTCTGATAACTGACTTGATATCTAAAAAAGTCTCAGTGTTTTTGTTTTTTTCTTCATGGTGCTTCAGGAATGAATCTCATAAATATCATGATGACTTGAGAAATCATACACAAAAATATATCATATCTGATTTAACTGATTTATAGTTTAAAACAGACATAGTCAACATTCAATGTTTTAAGTTAAGGCAAAGGACGAAGAGAGCATTAGAGAGGCTTCTGGCTTTTGTGAACATGACCAGCAACATTTTTTAGACAGTATCAATCATAATTGGAGGCAATTATCTCATCACAAATAAAAATGAATAGTAAAGTAGTCCTAATGCACATTAACTTCCCAAACTGCTTTTGAATTTTATTTGAAAATGAGAGCTGGTTTTTATTTTTCTTGGAGGTTTAGAAAGTGAGTGAAAATGCTTGGAAAAATTTACTCAGCATGGTGTTTTCCAAGTGATGATCAGTAATAATTTTTAGTCTATCTCCTAGTTCCAGAGGTACAAGTCTATATACCGATGAATTAGGGTGCTCTAGAGAAACAAAACCAATTAAAACACACACAAAAACAGAGAGAGAAGAGAGATTTTGTTTTTAGGAATTGGCTCACCTGCTTTTGAAGAATAGCAAAAACAAAAACAAAAACAAAAAACAACAACAACCCACCATAAAATAGATTCTGAATCATAGCAACACTTTAAAACAGGGTAGAAGAGTCTCTTAGGATTTATGGGGCTGTGAGAACAGAGCCTTCTTCTTTCACCGCTAACCTTGTATTTAATATCACAATATCCGACTGTAATTTCATGTTACCTTCGAAAGCAGAATCCTTCTCCCACATGTAAACCAAGTTTTACTCTAAGGCTTCAATTTATTGTATAAGGCCCTCTACACACCCCACCTACACACAATGTGAAGGATTATCCACTTTACGTACAAGTAACTAATGTTAATAATATCTGAATGCATTTGTAGTAACACGGAGTCTAGTGTTTGACCAGACAAGTTGGCATCATAGCCTGGCCAAACTGGAAGATAAAATTAACCATCACAACCGTATGTATTTGTATTCACACAGACATGCATCTAAGAGGAGTCCTAAGGGCATGGTTATGTATTGGACTACTAACTGCAAGGTCACTAGCAGTTCCACGAGAAAAAGATGAGGATTTCTACTCCATTAAGAGTTAAAGTCGGAGCTGAGCCATGGTGGCGTAGTGGTTGAGTGTGGGACTGCGGCCCTCTGGCTTGGTGGTTCAAATGCAGCAGCACCTCTCCAGGAGTAAGACTGGGCCTCCCACTCCCACCAGAGGGCAGTGATGCCCCCAAAACAAAAACAAACAAACAGAAAAGAGTTAAAGTCTTGGAAATGCACAGATCCTGTCCATTACGGTCACAATGAGATAGGATTGACTCAATGAGTTTGATTTTGCATTTGGATGCATATATCTAAAGCTTCACTCAAATATTAGAGGTGGGTTCCTCTTAAAATTAGTCAAAACAAAAATAAAGCAGAAAGTTTTTGTGTGTCCTTCCAAATACATATCTGAGACTTTCTAACAGGTTGGCTTGTAAGAAAAGAGAATTATGATTGCTTTACTGTTCAGTATTGAGTTAGATCTACAGTTTATAAAGTTACTTGATAATTTGTGGAAGCTTGGGGGGAAATTACATTTTTTTTCCTGGTGGAGAATCAAATGATTTTTTTAATATAGAGATCACTCTCAAAGGTTATGGTTTGTTTCATCGCTCTGATCTAAATTAGCAATCTTATTTCAACATTCTTCCTTTCAGTTATTCTTTTTCAATCTCTCACATTCTCCTTTGAATCAGTTTCCCTATCTTGCTAGTACTCTCATTAATGAGTTTAAAAAAAATCACTGACATTTGTATATGAGAATCGTGTATTTAATATTTTGAAAAGTATGTTTTGACAAACCTTAGAGAAGGGGTTCCCAAACTTTTAGACTTCATGAAGAAGAAAATTTATAAAAATGGAATGAAGTTAGATGAATGAGAAAGAACTACCAATTTTAACTTCTCCAAATAAGTTCAATTTAAAAGGCATATACTCAGAAAATTTTCATCTATCAAACCACAACTTCATGTAAAGCACTGCAAGGCCTTTAAATACCGAAAAGTAGGATAAAAAGTAGTAGAAACTATATCGTATTATGAACTTACTTTTTTATTGTACTGTACTTCGGTGAAAAATCTTAATAAAAGATGAATTTAGGAAGCATTGCCACCAGATGACTAATTCCTTTCTACTTGTGTACTTTATTTTATTAATTTATTTAAGGTGTTTTTTGAGGGCTTTCTATGATCTGACAGTTGCATACTATTTGACCAAAAGAGCACAATTATATTCCAAAGAGTCATTTTCAATGTGCAAGTATAGTTCCTGACACTGCGGGAGCGGGGGAGACGGAGAAAGAAATAATTTTTAGAGAGAATATAGATATTCTAGAGAGTACATAGAGAGGAACTATATTCTAGATTGTCATTTAATAACTCCCTTAGTAAATACATATTTACGGTCTGTTAAATATTATGTAGAAAGAGTACAAGGTTAATCATGTACATTTAGCTACTAATAATCATTAACTTTCTCCCTTGATTTTCACTTAACCTGTCCTATGGAAAAAACTCACTGCCATCAAGCCGATTCTGATTTTTAGGACAGGTTGGCTCTGTCAACAGAGGAGATTCCTTTTTCTTTGGATGCCCTTATGGGAAACTCAAAGAGCAAAGTCTTTGCCATCAAGTCCACTGCAGCTCAAAGTGACTCTAAAAAAGTGAGTAGAACTGTCCCCTTTCAGTGATTGAGAGTTTAAATCTTTATGGGTGATGACGGCAACCATATTTCTTTTCCAAATCACTGACCATCTTGCTGGCAGCTAACTTTGCCCACTCTGCCACCAGATCTTCAGGTCTCAGAGGTGCTTCTCCTTATAAAAGAAAGCCAACATCTTTTCCTTAGGGGTCAAATTTGACCACGTGCCTGTTCTAGAATCTGACAGCTCCACAATAGTCCTGGCTTGCATAATATGCTAAACAGGGAGTCCTCAGGAAAAAAGCAGAGTCCTTACTTCCTCTTTACCTTCTTCATCCCTATAAGATGAAAACAAAACAAAACCTATACACTAAACAGATTCTTGTAGACAACATAAGCGAATTAAAAATAGGCCAGGTTATGGTTAGCAATCTTTCTAAGAGACCCCAGAGTGCTCTGTTGTACCTGATAATAATGTTAAATCGCCAATTACTTCTGATCAGCTCAACAGTCCTTCGTTCTCAAGCTTTGAGGATATGAAGCAGACCCAAAAGGAAGGGAGAGTGGCATTATCCTAAGAGCATTATATCATGCATGGATGAGGGATAAATCCTATAAGGGGGGAAGAGGGAATGATTTCATTATTAAGAACTTTCTGGAGACTAATTTTCACTCAATTGAATGAGTATGAGCAATTTAGAACTCAGGACAGCTCCTAAATAAGTAAAAAATGAGCCTTTGCTGTTTCACTTGCTTCATGTATGTCTTAGAAGTTGACAGAGAGCTGGTGACCCAATGGCCAGTAAAAATTAGGGCAAAGGGACCCTTGGTTTAACATATGCGAAGATGAACTCCAGAAGAGAAAGATGCAGGAAGATGCTTGGACTTGGAATACAAGTCTTTCGAGATCTGTATGGAGCCCTGGTGGAGTTGTGGTTGATCATGGGACTGTAATTCCCATGGCCACCAGTTGGAAACCACCATCAGCTATGTGGGAGAAGAACTGGGCTTTTTATTCCCATAAGCAGTGACAGTCTCCAAAATCTGCAGGGGGCCACGACGAGTCAGCACGGGCTCGATGATAGTGAATTTGGTATGGTCAGACATACACATGTCTATGTGTGTATATCTATAAATATATGATATCTATGGACTAAGAAATGAAAGCAGCAACGTTCTGCCTTAGGGAATGGTTGTCATTGAAAGTTTTTCCCTGTCTCCAACCTTCATTGTTTACTTAGCGTTTAGTCACATAAGTTTTTAAACTGTACAAGTCAACAATCTATATGTGCTAACCTAAAAAGCTGTCCTATGCATGTGTGTTTTCTCTTGACTATATTTTAAATTCTATATCATTTGTTAAATCGATGATGCTATCACAAATAGTGTCAAGAACATCATACATGATGAAAGAGAAAGGTGAAGAAAAGGACAGCAGAGAAAGAAACAATGAAAGCAGATGTCAGAAGAGAGTCGGAAACCTGCTCTTGATCATACAATCGTTAAGGAAGAAATGTTGAAGTAAAGGAACTGAACAGAAAATATCAAAGGGCGGCTCAGGAGGAGCAAGTAGAATTTTTTTTCAAGTAGACTATTATAATGAATTGTGCAAAGACCTCTAAGGAAATATTTAAGCACTTAATTGTCTGCCAGATAGCTATTTGGCCCATTGACTGAAAGAATTTCATATTCATGGCAATTTCAAAGAAAGGTGACCCAACAGAGTGTGCAAACTCTAGAACAATACCATTGCTATTGCACACAAGTAAAATTTTGTTTAGGATCCTCCAACAATAGCTGTGGCAGTTCATTGACCAAGAACTGCCAGAAATTCAGGGTGGATTCAGAAGAAGATACGGAACAATATAATTGCTTGCATCAGATGGATCTTGGCTGAAAGTAGAGAATACCAGAAAGATGTTTACTTGTGTCTTTTTGACTGTGCAAGGCAAACAACTGTCCCAGGGGTCCTCATACTGTAGCTCTGAGAGCCACATTTGGCTATATTGGTACATGCAAGTGGCTCTGAAGTAAAATAGAACAAAAAATTAAAGGACATTATTCAGATAATAGTGATCCTGTTTGTTAAATATATTTATGGTTCTCAAATATTTTTTAAATTGTGAGGAATAGGATTGCTTCTTCTGTCTTAAGAGTTTGCTGACCCCGGCTATAGACCTTAACAAATTCTGCATAGCCTTGGGAAGAATGTGAATTCCAGAACACTTAGCTCATGTGGAACCTATACATGGATCAATAGGCAGTTGTGCTAACAGAAAAAGGGAATATCACATGATTTTAAATCAAGAAAGGTGTGTGTTTGGGGTTGGGTCTTCTCACCATATTTATTCAATCTGTATACTGAGCAGATAAAAAGAAGAACTGGACTTTATGGAAAGGAATGTAGCATTAGGCTTAAGGGAGAGGCTTATTAACAACCCTCCCTCCACATGCAAAGGATACAACCTTACTTGCTGAAAGTGAAGGAAACTTGAAGCACCTGCCGATAAAGGTCAAGGATTACAGTCTTCAGTGTGGATTACAGCTCATTGCAAAGAAGACTCAAATCCTCACAACTGAACCAATAGGTAACATCATGATAAATGATAAAAAGTTGAATCTGTCACCAAGGATTTAATCATGCTTAGATCCAGAGTCAGTACAAATGTAGTCAAGAGATCAAAAGGCATATTGCATCGAATAAATCTGCTGTACAAGACTTTTTTTTTAAGTCATGAAAAGCAAAGAAGTTGCTTTGAGGATTCCTGTGTGCCAGATACAGACCCTGGTGTGGTAGTCTGGGTTGACTAGGGAAACAAATCCAGAGGCACTCACATGTGCGTAAGAGAGAGCTTTATATCAAAGAGCAATTGTACATGAAGAAAACATACCTACCCAGTCTGGATCAACTCCATAAGGCTGATTCTAGCCTATATGCTCAATGCCAGTCTATAAATTCCTCTTCAGACTCACACAACACATACAATGATGCCAAATGCAGGAAGACTACAGGTCTGTGGGTGGAAAGACTTGTGGATCCAGTGGTAGTCAAAGTATCTCAGCATTAGTGTGAGTCTCTGTGTGGCTCCTTGAGCTCCAGGGTTCTGTCTGGGATTAGTGTGACTCCATGTGTCTTGTCAGCAGAAAGATGAAGCAGTGAGTGTGGGTATTCCACCTTCAGGGAGGAAGAAAGTTCCCGTAGTATTCAGGAGAAGGTCATGCCCACACAGAGGCTTCATTGACTATGACCTGATTGACAGAGTAGACTTCACTCCTTCACTTAAGTTGACAGGAGACTATGTAAGTGCCACACCTGGAATTTTCAATAATCTTTAATATCATGGGATATTGAATGAAGAAAATTTATATTGAATGAAGAAAATTAAAGAAAAATAGATGAATTTGAATTATGGTTCTGCAAAGAATATTTAAAGTAAAAGGTAAGCACATCTGTCTTGAAAGAGATACAGCCAGAATGTTCCTTAAAGGCAAGAATGGTAGACTTTGTCTTACATACTTTGAACATGTTATCAAGAGAGACTGGTCCCTGGTAGAGAATATGATAATTGATAAAGCAGAGGGGCAACAAAAGAGAAAGGAATTTTTACTAGAAGGATTGACACAATGACTACAAGGGTGGGTTAAAATATTAGAATTGTGCAGGACCAGATAGTGTTTCCTGCTTTAATAATTAGTATTGTTTTGGGTTGAAATTGACTCGTTGGCACCTAGTAACCTAGGTATTTCCTGTGCCAAGGTTCTTAGGTTTGTTTCAATTCCCTCATCAATGGCCCTAATAATTTGGACTTTTACCTCGATGTCGATGATCCACCTTGAGTTTATTCTTGTGCATGGGATGAGGTAAGGAACTTGTTCATTTTCTCCAGGTAGATATCCATTTTTTCAAGCACCACTTGATGAAGAGGGCATCTGCTGCCCATTAGATATTTTTTGGACCCTTAATCGAAGATCAGTTCTCTGTATGCTGATGATTCTATTTGTGGGTGTGAAGATCTTTTTTCATTGTTCTGAATATCTGTCATTATACCAGTACCACACTGCTTTGACCACAGTGGCTGTGAAACAGGTACTAAAATAAGGTAGAGCAAGTCTTCCAACTTTGTCCTTTTTCTTGAATTTTCTGCTGATTCTGAGCTTCTTCCCTCTCCATATGAAGTCAGTTGGTATTTGTCCATATGGTAGTCTGTTTTTCCAATTCTTTGAAGAAAGGTATTGGTATTTGTATCAGGATAACATTAAGCTTATGCCATCTTTACTATATTGAGTCTTCGACCCATGAGTATGGGCTATTTTTCTACTTGTGTAGGTCGCTCTTGGTTGATTGTAATGGTGTTCTGTATTTAACTCATAAAAATCTTTTGTTTTGTTGGTTAAGCATATCCCTCGATATTTCAATTTGTGCTTGTCTATTGTGAAGGGTACTACCTTTTTGAGCTCCTCTTCCATGGTCTCATCCAATGTATATAGCAGTTAGATAGACTTCTGTTTGCTGATCTTTTACCATGCCACTCTGCCATATTCCTCTATTGCTTCCAGCACTCCTCTTGTGGAACTTTTGGGATTTTCCATATATAAAATCATATCATTTGTGAATAATGATAGTTTCACATCTTCTTTTCCCAGGTGAATACATTTGATGTCTTTCTTTTGCCTTCGATTGTTAGCTAGGACTTCCAGTATGAGTTTAAATAAGATTGGAGACTAAGGGCGTCCTTGTCTGGTTCCCTTTTTCACCGGGATTGTTTTAGTCTTTTTTCCATTGACAACCACATTGACTATTGGTTTGTCATATATAGCTAGTATATATGAAGCTAGTATATATGAAGTATATATGTATACTCCATAAGTATGTATATTCATATATAGTATATATGAAGCTAGTATATATTGAGAATTTTTCTATCCATTTCTATCTTTTTTAGTGTGTTAAACAAGAATGGTTGCTGGATGTTTTTCAATGCTTCTTCTGCATCTATTGATATTATCATGTGCTTCTTTTTTCATGTCATTGTGATGAATAATGTTGATGGACTTTCTGGTATTAAGTGCCCTTTGGTCATGGTGATTATTTGTTTTTGGTTGTTCATTACAGCTATTGGTCTGTAATTCTCAATTCTGGTTGGATCCTTGCCCACTATAGGTATCAGTGTTATACAAGTTTCATATAAAGAGTTTAAAAAACTCTTGCCATCTTTTTATATATTCTGGAATAGTTTGTGTAGGATTGGAGTCAGTTCTTCCCTGAATGCTTGGTAAAATTCTTCTGTGAAGCCATCTGGCTGGAACAGGCAGTGGGGGGTGGGGGGTGGGGTGGACATAGAGATTGCTAGTAATTCCTTGATAACCTTGTCTATTTCTTCTATTGCTATAAGTCTGTTCTATCATTGGCCATGTATATATTTATTGTGCTCACTGGTTTTTGGTCTACTTTTCCTTTGAGCATTATTTACTGCCCCTCCTAAATCATGTAATGGCTTTATCTTGAGATCCATTTTGTCAGAGATTAGGATTGCAACCCCTGCCATTTGCTTGGAATATTACCTGCCAGCCTTTGATTCTCAGCCTATTTTTATCTGTAATTTTGAGATGTATCTCTTGTAGGCAGCAGATCCATATGGTATGTTTTCTAAGCCAGTCCTCTAGTCTCAATCTTTTATTGGGAGAATTTAATCCATTGATATGCCTCATTATTACAGCCATCTGTGGACTCTGTGATTTCATCTTGTACCTTTTGTTTTGTGTGGTTTCCTACCTCTCTTCTTATCAGTGCATTGTTTGTGGGTGTGTGTGTGTGTGGGGGGGGGCGGTTCATTCTTGCTTTCATTTCACCATTGAGCCACTGCTAGCTTGGGGACAGTTTTTGATTTTTTGGATCTCTGGTTGTAGTTACTCTATGTGGTGATCTCTTTTTTGCTTTTTCCTGTTTGGTGAGTGCTGTTCTGTCCATAAGGGGTTGTCAAAGATTTTTTTGTAGAGTTGGGTTTCTTTTAACTTATTCTTTGAACTTTTCTTTGTCTGGAAAGATTCATTCTCTGTCTTGATAGGTAATTTGCGTGAGTAAAGTATTCTTGGTTTTACATTATTTTATTTCACCTCTTGAAATGTTACTCCACTCTCTCCTTTTCTTCACAGAGTCCACTGACAGGTCAGAGAATATTCTGATTTGAGTACTTACATAAATGACTGTGTTTTGTTCCCCCTACCTCTTCTTATGATTTTGTCCTTTTCCTCAAAGTTGGATAGTTTAACTATTATATGCCTTGGTGAATTCTTCTTGGGCTCCATTTTAGCTTGTGTCCTTATACTTTCTGAATGGTTGCTTGATTTTCATTCATTAAGCTGGGGAAGTTTTACTCTAAGAATTCCGCCCCATTTTTGCTGTTGACTTCTTCAGTGGGTTTTGTTCTGGTAGTTCAATTATTCTAATTTTGTTCCTCTTTATATCATCAGACATTGTTCTTCTGTGTTCTTTGACTTCTCTGCTTATCTTATTTGACTTTCTTTCATGCTTGTTGAATTCTGACTGGTTATCCTTTAGGCCCATGGTACAGTTCTCTGCTGCTTTTAGTTGGTGATGGCTGTGAATTTGCTAGTTGCTTTTGTCACCTCATCCCTTAACTCTTGTATTTCCCTTTGGCGCGTCGCCTTATCTCCTCTATTGTCTCATGCTTTCACTGTAGTGCTTCCTTCATATCCTCTATGACTCTAAGCAACTTTCTGAAGATTTCTTTCTGTGGGAGATCAATGTCTGCTTCGTCTATGAACATTTTAGGTTCAGGACATCCTCTGACATTGAATTTTGTTTTTCCTCTTTTCTTGTTGTGGTTGTTGAGGCAGCTTTCTGTCTACATGTCATTTTGGAGGATATCTGTACCATTTTTCTGAGAGTCCAACATCCCTTTGGGAGGTTGGTAGGAATGTTTCAGAGGGTTGCCTTTAGCCAATTGCCCTGGGGTGATGTGTGTGTGTGTGTGTGTGTGTGTGTGTGATACTGCTTTGCCCCACTGGGGTTTCCCTCTTACCCTAGGCTACTGGGATGCACTGCTTTGGCTTCCATTGGAGTCTGTTCATAGCTGTGAAAACCATCTGCAGCTGCACTCCAAAGAGAAGTACTGGCCTAGACAAGGGATCATGAGATACAGGGTGGAGGGGGATGGTGGGTGATGGTGGTAGTGTTGAAGTGTGTGGGGGGGAGGTGGCCTGATTGAAGCTAGAGGTGCTGAACAGAGGCAGTGAAAAGGTCACAGGTGTCGCTGTTGGCTTAGGGCACAGTTCCAAGATAAGGAAGTGGGAGAACACTGGGTGGAGCAAGGAAAGGGCAGGAGAATGCTTCTCTCAGAGGAGCCATCTACCAACAGGCAGCAGGACAGTTCTGGGCTGTCAGATTGTGGCTGCAAGAACCTCTGCTGAGCAGCTGACAACTGGAGGCATGGTGGCTGGGGCACAGGATGATGACTGGGAGTGATAGCTGGTTGAGGGATGTGCTCTGAGTTGTACCGGGGATTAACTAATTGCCTTGAATCCTCCCATGGGAGATCCCAATCACTCTACTCACTGATCTCTATGGAATTCTCAGGGCAAACTACCTACATGGTTGTCATCTTGCCAGAAGTCCCCAAACTATTAATCTTTTAAAAATCTTAAAAAAAAAATTTCCCAAGTTATTTGTTAATATTGCATGTGAGAAATTGGTTTAGTTACCTTTTTTTTTTTTTTTTGGCATCACTGCTCTCCGGTGGTGGGAGTAGGAGGGCCAGCCCCACTGCTGGAATTGAACCTCCATCCCAGTGGGCCGCAGTCCCGCGCACAACCACTACGCCACCGGGGCTCAGCCCATATCTTTGTTTTTTTAAAAATCAATATTCAATTCACATTAATTACTTGATATAATTTTTGATGGATAGTCACATGAAAATGAAGATGTATAAATAAAATGAATAGATCCAATATTATATTTATATCATTTTTACATTTTGCCCATGCTCACTTTATGTCTCTTAAACTAACTTTGTTTTACAAAGAACACCTTGCTTATTTTCCTCTTATTTAGGATGAATGAAAAAATAAGCATTTTAGGGGCTGAGCCCCAGTGGCGTAGTGGTTGTGTGCAGGACTGCGGCTCACTGGGATGGAGGTTCAATTCCAGCAGCAGCTTCACAGGAGCAAAGGCTGGGGCTCCTACACCCCCCACCAGAGGGCAAGTGATGCCCTCCCAAATAAGAATTTAAAGCAGATTGTATGACTAATATTCTCACCATATGTATACACGAGGCTTCATTGATAATGAAATGTCCAGTGTGGTATGCTATGTCTTTGTGTATAATACAAAGCTTTATTATGAAACGTTTGGCTAATAACATTATTAGCCTGTCGATAAGGTTGCAGCTTGATGACCTCACTTGGAGGTGCTATGGAGGTAAAATAGCTCTCTCTCTCTCTCTGCTTTGTCTTCCAGTTCATAACACACATGGAGCTATAATGATCAAGCTAGAACGCTGGAGCTGGAGGAGCCACATGACACCCCTGCCAGCACTGAGATGCTTACACTGGCACTGAATCCACAAGACTTTACACCCATTGGCCTGTGACCTTCCAGCATTCAGCACCATTGCATGTGTTGTGTGAGTCAGAAGAGGAATTTATAGACTGGTATCGAATTTATGGGCTAATATTGAAGTTATGGACTTGATCTAGACAGGGCTGCATTTTCTCAATATGCATTTTCTCTTGTATATAAACTGCTTTCGTATACACATACAAGTGTATATACTTTTTCTCTAGTCAACTTAGACTAACACAGCATCTAGCTATATAGCTATTGTAAGCAGGATCTAGAGTGATGTTTTCTATGTTACATATATGTAAAAAAATCTCTGAGTTAAGATATATAGTTAAATATCCAAAAGGTAAATAAATTGTTTACTAAAGAAATGCAAGTTATATTAATATTCAAATATTCATCATTTTGAATGTTTAAATATTATAGAATGCTCAAATATTATATCTTCTAAAATAATGAAAATTTCCACAGGTATGCAAAACAGAAGGAACTAGCAGACTGCTATTAGTAATCTAGTAGTCTGAAATCTGTTTTTAATCTAATATTAAAAATTACATTGGGCCAATTCTTTTAATAATAAAAAACCCTTGTCAGATTGGTTGAAAAATAGAATCCAATGACAAGGTGTCTATAAGTAGTCTACATAAAGATCATAATATAGATAGGTTAACAAAAAAGCCTGAAGAATGATAACCAAGCAAATACCAGTTTTTAAAAAAAAGCTGAAGTAGCTATATTAAATCAGATAAAATAGGTTTCAGAACATTGAAAATTGTAATGAAAAAAGAAAGATGTCTCATAATGGCAAAAAGTTCTATGTACCAAGAATGCATACAATCATAAATGTGCATGCATTTACCCTAGCTAAAAAACTTCAGTTCTTTGCTTTACATGGTACGACAGTATTGAAAGCAGATACAGAAAAATCCAGTTATTCGTAAGCATTTTAACATTTATCTCTCAGTAATTAGAAAAAATATATAAGCAAGCATATAAAAGACTCAAGCAATGCTATCAATCAATTTGATATAAAATTGACATTTTCAGAACACTTTAACCAATATTACTATGTAATACTACTTCCAAGTCCACATGACACATTCACCAAATAGTCTATATTCTAAGTCACAAAGTATCTTATTAAATTTATAGAAATAAGTTAAATCATTTATGCATACTGGGCAAATAAAATAAAAATAGAAACTAAAACTCAAAAATTATCTGGAAAGTCCTCAAATATTTACCAATTAAACAAAACTATTTTATGGGATATATGTATCAAAAGAAGTCTTACAAAAAATTAGAAACTCCTTTAAAATAACTGAAAATGAAATTCATATCAAATTTATATAGTGATGTTAAAGCAATAGGTACATTTATTTATAATTTTAAATGCTAATATAAAAGCTATCAAATCAATGCTTCCATGTTTACAGATATGAAATAAATATAAGCTACATACACCTAAAGCAAGCAAAACGAAGAAAATAAGAGAGAAGATATCAATTAAATTGCAAGCATAGAAACAAAGGAAAAACAATAAAAAAACAAGCACTATTTCTTTATGAAAAGTTAAAATTGTTAGACCTCTTGAAAGCTTAAAAAGAGACACAATATCAATAACAATAGAGAAGAGAAATTACTACACACTTCACAAATATTAAAAAGACAATAAGATATTACTACAAACAATTCTAAGCACATGTATTTGAGAATTTAAATGAAATAAACCCATTTATTAAAATATTTAAATAAGAAGGGATAGCCTGGAGTGTCCTATATTTATTAAAGATATCAAATTTACAATTAAAAATAGTACTAAGAAGAAGATTTCTGCTCCAGATAGAATAATTGGTAAGTTACACCAAACATTTATAGAAGGAACACCACAAATTTTATAAAATATTTTCCATAACATTCAAAATGAGGGATCATTTTCCAATTTTCTTTACGTGGCCAACCTTACCTTGCTATAAAAGTCAGACAAAGACAGTATTAGATAAGGAAATGAAAGCTGATAATGCTAATAAAATATATAAGCAAGCATATAAAAGACTCAGGCAATGCCATCAATCAATTTGATATAAAATTTATTATATTGAACTAATTTGCAAAAAGCACTCTATTGTACTCTTTCCTTTAAATATCATAGTATATAAGAAATTAAATCATAAATAAGGTAAATTTCTCTTGGCAATTCCAGACTGGTTCAATATTCAAAAATCAATATAATTATCTGTATTAACAGATCTTACCCTCCCAAATTATGTGAACATTTTAAATTGCAGAGAAGGCATTTGATGATATCCTTCATGATAAGAGGTCTTAGCAAATGAGAAGTTCTAAAATTGCAAAAAGTTTTGCAAAGAGCAAAAGCACAGAATAAAAGATGCATTTAACAAGCTTATGTAAAGTGAAAGATTGATAATTTGTTCTCTGAAATGAAGCATAAGAAAAGACATTTCCTTTCACCATTCATAGTCCACATTTTTACTGGAAGTTCTCGCTTCTCAAATATGGCAAAAGTAAAAAGTCATAAAATCAGAAAGGATAAAAGAAAGTAGACCTATGACAAACAACATGATTATTTACATGGAAAATCCTAAGAAATTCTATTTTTAATAACTTAAGTACTAATGAATGATTAAAAATCAAAACTAAACAATAGCAAACAAAATAGAAAACAGCATCATTCACACTAGATTTAAAATATTTGGGTATAAAGATAACAAAATATGTTCATGATTTTCTGCTGATATGGATCTTGGTGGCCACTATTGGTTGAGTATTGTACTGCAAGTCACAAGATAGGAAGTTCAACTTCTCTAGCAATATTATAGTTACATTTGCATCAACTGGACACTACTGGCTAGGAGAGTCAGATCTGTCAATTAGCTCACAGTCTGATGCTGTCCCCTTGGAGGTGTGGCCTTCTTCTAAGAAGGACTGACTCTCTCCTTTTTTACTTTCTGGCTACCCTAAACATTGTCAAAGCCTTGTCATGTTTGTGACTGACCTCAGATCCATGGAATACTGCACCCATCCACCTGTGATCTTGCATTCTGCATCACTGCATATGACTGAGTTTGAAGAGGAACTTATGGACTAATATTGGGCTTATGGACTTGCATTGAGCTGGAAAGGGATTTTTCTCAATATATAATTAGTTCTTGATGTGTATCTCTCTCTCTCTCTCTCTCTCTCTCTCTCTCTATATATATATATATATATATATATATATATATTTTCCCTCTCTCTCTCTCTGAATTTTTTTTCTCTAGTCAAGTGGGCCTAACACAAGCAGCTCTGCAGGAAAAATATGAGGCCTTGGAAACCATAAATAGGGTATCTATGAGTAGGGACGGAGCTAGTTCATAGCAGTGAATTTTTGAGCTATGCTGAAAACTTCAAAACACTGATGAAAGAAATCAATGGAGATTTAAATAAACACTGTATTTGTGGCTGGAAGATTAAACATAGTCCAAATATAAAATTTCCTCAAATTTATCTATAGATTGAATGTGCTTCCAATTAAAATATCAGCAGAGATATTTTGAGATATGGGCAAACTGATTCTAAAATGTATTTGAAAATGCGTGAGTTAAAACTCATAGATATAGACACAAAACATTACATAATATAAATTGGAAAATTAATTTAGCAGTTAAAGCATTTGAATTAATTAAAAAGCAAACAAATAGTATTTGTCATGTATACATACTATGATTTTTCTGCAATCAATTTTATTAATTACCCCTAGAGTCAATTAGGAATCCCTGGTGGTCAGCATCAACTCGATAGTATTATAGTAGAATTAACCCACTTCTGTTTTATTCAGACCACCTTTAGACTTTGATTGCCTGAGGAGAAGAAGTAGGAAAATAAAATTAATATAGCCACTTTTTCATAACTACATATTTTACCTTATTTTAGCAAAGTTTTAGATGGAATAATAATCATGATTTAGAACCATATAAAGGAATCTGAGCATTATCATTAATCTATAGGTATTTTTATATAAAGTAACAAAGAACATAAAATATGTTTAATGATTTATGTATTATATTTTACTTGCATAGAAATTACCTTGAAATCCAATAATATTACTTATTGCATTTCACAGTTTAACATTATTCTCATATCTTACAATAACTAAAGGTCTAAATAGTACAATTTATATCAGAACATTAAGTCTTATGATTAGTACTATTAGAATCACAAGATTAAGGCATTTTTACAAATGATCAATTTAATTTCATTTTGTAAAAATATTTGTGTATTCCTTTCTAATCATACGTCTAAGTCTTACAGAACTAACAGAAATTAAACACAAGTCTTATACTAATTAAAATTTGTGCAAACATTTTTTGCAACATGATAAAATCTAGGGAGGTTAAACTGAGTTGTCTTGAAAATAAAAATTAAAACCCCAGAAACTAGAAGAGTATGCACATACAATACCTCCTTCCATTTGCTTTGAAGAGTACCAGAAAGCAAGATGGGTCTCCAGTTTCTCTGCTGAGGCCACTCTTGAAAATTCGACCAAGAAACCTATTCTTGTCTTGCTTGCTCATACTGGCAGGGCCTGATCAGAAAATAAGATTGGCTTTATTGAGCTAGATTAAGTGATCTTCGAATGCATTAACACTTAAAACTATCAAGTAAAAAAAGTAAATCGTGAAAAAATTAAAAACACCAATTTCTTCAAATGCTCATGTATTTATTATGTGTATATTAAGACTCTGAATTCATCCACAAATTTCTGAGTATCTAACCTTTCCCCCCTTTTCTGGAACCCAAGATTTACCTATAAATACTTAAAGATGTAGTTAAGAACCTATCTCATTCATAACCCAGAATCTGCCTGTAAATTTTTTCTTTTGCCGTTTTGATTGCCCGAGGAGAAGATGTCAAAGAAGGACACTTTAAGAGTTCTCACTCTGTTGTAAATTCCTGACTCTTTCTTTGAGTATGGACTTGTAGAAAGTGCACATTAGACTACCAGTGCGACTGAGTAACATATACCAGAAGGGATCAAGAACTCAAGATGGCGACTAAGTAATACATACCAAAAGGGCTCCAGAGAAATCAGCCGAGGAGAGATACTAAGCGGAAAATTCAATACTACCAGGTCACAGGAGGAGCATCATAAAGATAAGTAAGCACAGGTTCACAAGATTTTGAGGGCCTTTTGGCTTACCACAGTGAAGGCCAGCTAGGGTTTGATGTGAGCCCCGCCACTGTCTCAGCAGGAACCAGAATCATTTGGAGCCTGCACAAGGGTTTTATTTCAACATAGCCACAACTTGCCACTGCCTGGGACAGGGATTCAGCCCTTGCAGCTCTATGTTCAAGTATGGGGGTTCAGTTATATTGTTACTTTTGTTTCACTCATTTTTCTCTATCCCCCTACAGTCTCAGTGTGTTTTTAACTTTTTCCTCTTTGTCACTTCCATTTTCTCTCGTATACCACTGCCACTCCCAGACTGTTCCCATTAGCCTATGGCATTTATCCCTTCACTTCACCCAGCTGGGAGAGCTCCACTCTGTGCAGCATAGCTTGAGAGTGGGAAAAGCACCCCCGCCCCCCCACAAGGGGTATTCTGCCCAACTTCTTCCCTGGGAATTTCTGCTTGTGTGGCTGGATGAGCTCCTATCTGTCCTCTGTGATCTCACATGACCGAGGGAACTTCCTCCCACCTGACTTAGTTCCTCACATGGCTTTAGGCAGCTTGGCCTACCCTCACCAAAATACCATGCTGCTGTGGGAAACTCTGCTGAATCTCCACAGTGATCTACCTGACTAGGGCAATTCTGCTCACCATTAGCAGTGCTCTACACAAAAGGAGGCAACCCACCAGCCTTCTGTGACACTCCCCTTGCAGCAGGCACCCCCAAAATCCCTCTGTGGTTCCCCAAGATGCAGTGGGCCACAGCATCATGGTTTCTTGTGAGATTTTCCAGTACAGCCCTATCCTCATGGGTCTACAACAACACAACCAGTGTCCCCTGAGATGATAATTCAACTCGGCCTTCAAATAACAGAATATTGGTTGACTAGTGAAAGAGTGATGCCACAGATAAATAAAATGGTAGGCTGATTCCATAGTGAAATTAGCCATAGGCAGTTCAAAGAAGCATTCCTACAAGTCTCCCAGAGAGAGCCAGTACTCTTTGACTCCCTGGAAAATGGCACCTGACTCCTCTTGAACAACACAATGCAAATAACAATCAGCCCCAATGACTTCAATGAAAAAAAACAGGAGAAATGAGACAATGGTAGAAGATGCCCTGACCTAATGACATGCACATTGATGTGCCACAGAAAGAAAGTTTCAGAATGCTGCTTGGGGTCATACAGGATATGAGGAAGAGAATACAGAAAAGGCATGAAATGATAGAGGAAATAAAGTCCATACACAAAAAAGAAATACAAGAGTTTTGGAATGAGATAACAAAAACCAGTAGCAGTCATGGACTTCATGAATCAACTGAAGGAACCAGAGAACTGCACAAAAGACTTAAAGGACAGTCAAGCAGACTTTAACTAATGTGAACAAAAATCTAATAAGATCATCCAAGAAACTGAAGAAAATCTAAGAGCTATGTCTGATCCTATGAAGAGGAACAACATCAGATAAATTGGATTACCAGAGGAAGACACAACAAAGAAGTCATCTGCAACAATAATGACAGAATTCTTTGAGGAAAACTCCCCCAGCTTAATGAATGAAAACCAGAGACTGTAAGAACACTAGTTAGGCTGAATCCCAAGAAGTCACCAAGGCATATAATAGTTAAACTATCCAACTTTCTGGCAAAGGAGAAAATCCTGAGAGCAGCTAGGGAAAAATAAGCAATCACACATAAAGTTTCCCAAATAAGAATATGCTTAGACCTCCCAATGGACAGTATGAAGAAGAGGAGAGAGTGGAGTAACATATTCCAAAAACTGAAGGAAAAATTATGCAAACCCAAGAATACTCTACCTAGCCAAATTATCAATCAAGATAGATGGAGGAGTAAGAGTCTTCCCAGACAAGGAAAATCTCAAAGAATGCATTAGAAGGAACAGAGTCCTACAAAAGATCCTTGGTTACCCAATATGAGCATAAGAACAGCACTTACCAAGCATAAATCAGAGACTACCACATAGAACAACCTCACCCAGAGGGCAACAACAACAACAAAAAAACAGCACACAAGATAGCATTGGCTTAAGGGTGGAAAGAAGTCAACAATAATACACACACACATGCATAACACACTGATAAGAAAGGGAGGTAGGAAAACACCCAACACAAAAAATATAAGATGACATCAGAGTCCACAGATGAAGATAATAACCCTGAATGTCAATGGACTGAACTTGGGTATTAGAAGACTGAGGCTAGCAGAGTGTCTTAGAAAACACCATCCATCATTCTGCCTACATGAGACAAGATCTATAGACCTATAGATCAAGCTCTATAGACAAACACAGGCTGAAAATCAAAGACTGGAGAAAGGCATATCATGCAAATAGCAATTCAAAAAACGCAGGGGCTTCAATCCTAATCTTGGATAAAATAGACCTTAATGTGCAAACTGTAAAAAGATAAGGAGGAACACTATATAATGCTCTAGGGAACAGTAGACCAGGAACCACTGCATTTTAAACATATATTCCCTGAATGAGAGATGTGCTGAATACGTCAATCAAACACACCAAAATATGAATAAAGAAATAAGAGCTTCAATTATAGTGGGTGACTTCAATACACTGCTATCTCAGAAAGATACATCACAGAGAAAAAAATTCAACAAGGGGGTTAGAGACCTAGACACTAAAATTAGACAATTTGACCTGATAGATATTTACAGAGCTTTTCATCTAAAAACAACAACAACAACAACAACAACAACAACAAAATTCACATTCTTTTCAAGCCAACATGGCACATATTTGAAGATAGACCACAGACTGGGACATAAGGTGAATCTACATAAATTTAATCACATTAGTATTATATAGAACTCTCTCTGTCCACTGTGTCATAGGCTGGAAATAAACAAAAGGAAGATAAAGAAAATAAGAGCAAAATGATGAAGGATGAATAACACTCTATTGCAAAAGGAGGGTGTACTGGCTCAGATCAGATATGAAATTAGGAAATTTCTAGAGTCAATGAGAATGAAAACATGACATACCAGAACTTATGGAACACAACAAAGGCAGTTATCCAAGGGATTTTCATAGCAATAAATGCACACCAGGAGAAGGAAGACTCATGATTGGTATGCTGACACACAATTTACAACTAGAGCAGTCAGGAGGACAATCATACAAATAACAAAAGAAAATAAATAATAAATATCAGGGCTGAGATTCAGGAGAGTGAAAATAAAAACTATGGAAAAATGCTGCCAAATGTTGGTTCCATGAAGGGATAAACAAAATCAACAAGCCTCTATAAAACCTAAGCAAAGAAAGGAGGCAACGATTTCAATTGTAAGAATGAGGCAGGAAAAAGAAACATTACAACAAACCCTAATGCAATCAAAAGAATTATTACACAGTACTATAAGGGGCTGTACTCCAATGAAATCAGCAGCTTGGAAGACATGGACAAATTCTTGAAAAACAATCATGTGATAGTCAATGGAGAAAAGAAGTACACAATCCCACTAAAAAAGGGGGCCGGACAAGGAGGTCCCTTATCCCATTCTTATTTAATATCATTCTGAAGGTTTCAGCTAACAGCATAAGGCAAAGAAAAGACATCAAAGATATTTACCTGGGGAAGGAAGAGGTGAAACTATTGTTATTTGCAGATGGTTTTATATATGGAAAATTCCAAAAGGTCCACAAGGGGAGTACTGGAATCAATAGAGGAATGTGGCAGAGTTGCAGGATACAAGATCAACAAGCAGAAGTCTATCTTACTGCTACACATATAAGACTACAGAAGAGGAGATTAGAAGGTGGCACTTTTCACAATAGCCAACATAACAAATATCTAGGGATATACCTGACTAAAAGAACAAAAGACATATATGAGAAGATCTACAGAACACTATTATAGGAAACCAAGAGTGACCTCAGTACATGGCAGAATATCCCATGCTTATGGATCGGAAGACTCAACATAATAAAGATGTCAGTTCTGCCCAAGGGACTATGTAATTTAAATGAAATTCTGATACAATTACCCTTATATTGCTTCAAAGAAATGGAAACACTTATTAACAACTTCATATGCAGGGGTGAAAATTCCAGAATTAGCAAATAACTCCTCGAGAAGAAGAACACAGTGGGAAGGCTTGCTATACTTGACGTTAGGACACATTATACAGCCACAGTGGTCAAAACCATATGTTGCTGATAAAACTACAGAAACTCAGACCAATGGGGAAAAAAATTGAATACCTAGAAATAAAATCATCAGCATACAGACAACTGATCTTTGATAAGGACCCCCAAAATATCAAATAGTAAGCAGATGTCCTCTTCAACAAGTGGTGTGGGAAAAAATGTATATCTACCTTCAAAATGAAGGTAAGAAAAATGAAGCAAGACCCTTATCTCACTCCAAGCACAAGAATAAACTCAAGGTGGATCACAGAACTCAAAGTAAAGCCCCAAACTATTTTTCCCATTAATGAGGGAATTGTGACCAACCTGACAACTTTGGCACAGAGAATACATAGGCTATCAGAAATAGAAAAAGACACAAACACAGGGAAGACTCTAACTGACAAGTGGGATATACTCAAGACAAAACAACTGTGTACATCAAAAGAATTCTTCAAGAAAGTAATAAGAGAGTATATAGACTGGGAAAACATCTTTAGCAATGAAGGTCAATGAGCAGCACTTCTTAAAGTCCATCATAGAGAACATCTCCCCAGAGGAGCGGCGCCAATCCCTGATGCAGAAAATCAGAAACTTCTGAACTCTGACGACCAGAGAAATGGGTCGGGTCTGGCAGGGTGGGTCTTGTAGGAGCTAGAGCAACTTTACTATGTGACTTTATTTAAAGGTATATATATATATATATATATATATATATATATATATGCTATTAACAGTGTAAATGAGATAATTTCTTAGATGTTTATAAATACAAATTGTAATAAAATTTTTCAGTTAAAAAAAAAAGCCAGGGGACTCTGGGGGTTGAAGTCTGAGCCAAGGACCAAGACCTCCTGGACCTGGTGGTCCTGCTGCATGATCCCGAGACCCTGCTATGCTACATTGCCGAGAGGGCCTACCTGAGGCACTTGAAAGAAGCCTACAGGGTGCCTGTAGCTTTCCACACAGTCATGAAGGACTAGCACTGAGGACGACCCACAGTTGGTAGGCACCACACCCTGGCACATTCCCTGGGGAGCTCAGCTGGCTGCAGACAACCTGGACCAGAGCCTGGCTAACTTGTTGCTGAGCGAAGGCACCAAGAACATCTGGACGTGGCACGGCAGCTCAATGATGCTCAGTAGCTCAGTCTGATGGACACAGGTACCCGTGGACCAGCGGATCACCCGGACTCAAGTAATGCTGTCTGAGAGTGCAGGGGCCTGGCCGGCTCTCAAGGAACCCTGGTGACTCAACCTGGTCTCCTCAGTGATGGGCTTCCCTCTCTAAAGAGTCCAACGTCCAGCATTTGAATGTAACAGACTCACACCCCTTTGCCAGGTGTGAAACAAAGAATACCTTCAGAAAAATGAAGCAAGACACTTATCTCACTCCAGGCATAAAAATAAGCTCAAGGTGGATCACAGCCCTCAAAGTAAAACCCTAAGCTATTATGACCATCAGTGAGGGAATTGTGACCAACCTGGCCACTTTGGCACAGGGAATACATAGGCTATCAGAAATAGGGAAAGACACAAACACAGAGAAGACACACATTGACAAGTGGGATTACTTAAGATAAAACAACTGTGTACATCAAAAGAATTCACCAAGAGAGAAATAAGAGACCCCATGAATGAGAAAACTTCTTAAGCAAGGACACACTAGACAAAGGCCTTATTCCTAAAAGCTACAATACTCTGCTAGCTTTCAAAAAGAAAACAACAACAATAACAACAACTAATTGCCCACCGAAGAGGTAAGCAAAGGACCTGAACAGCAGCTTCACAGGGGCAGAAATCTGAAAGGCCAGTACACATATAAGAAAATGTTCCCGATCACCAGGCATAAGAGAAATGCAAATTAAAACCATGAGATACAACCTAACACCCTCAAAGAGAGACCAATTCAAAAAATCAGAAAACAACAAGTGTTGGAGGGGCAGTGTGGAGAGAGGAACTCTCATCCACTGCTGGTCGACCTATAGGAATTTACAGCCACTGTGGAAATCAGTTCGGAGTGTGGGGGGGGGGGTTTGCAAGGGAAGGGGAACTGGGGGTAAGGGAGTGGTGTTAACAAACCTAGGGACAAGAGAACAACAAGTGATCCAAATTTTGTGATGAGGAGGGTATAGGAGGCCTGGTAGGGTTTGATCAAGGGTAATGTAATCCAGAGGAATTTTTCAAAACCCATATGAAGGTTGAACACGATATTGGGACAAGAGGAAAGTAAAAGGAAATAGAGGAAAGAAAAAGGAGGCAAAGGGCATTTTTAGAAGTCTAACTACAGGCATATACATTAGTACAGAATCCTTTTTTTAAAAAATCATGGTATTTCCAAAGTTTCCCAGGAGTTGGAAGAAATGAAAAAGAAAGCGAAATAGCAAAAAAAAACCCCTCACAGTTTTGAAATTGTTGTTAAAAGGCTAATTGTCTCTTCTCTGTAAGGAGGTGAATAGACTTAGATACAGGAGAATCAATTTACACACACGCATATAATTACTGGGTGGTGGGGAGGAGATATGAATGAGGAGGAGAGAAAAAAGAGAGGTTAGAGAGGCTACATGCAGCTTGAATAGTAAATCAAGCTTCTGATGATTCAAATTGTACACTTAAAAAGTCTCAAGATAAGCCACTCAAATGAGTAGTCTTGTTTATGTCAAAATTTCCCTTAAATGGCATTATATATATAATATATATGTTGTTTCTCAGTTTTTTTGGGGGGCATCATTGCCCTCTGGTGGGAGTAGGTGGCCCAGCCTTGCTCCCAGAGAGCTGCTGCTGGATTTGAACTGCCAGCCCAGTGGGCCGCAGTCCTGCGCACAATCACTATGCCACTGGGGCTCAGCCTTTGTTTCTGTTTTTTTACTGGGTACCTCTAAAACCTTTATCACCCCAAACAAAAATTTATACCTATTCAAACTATAACTTCCCATTTCATCCCTTCTCATTGCAAACACTAATCTGCTTCCTATTTTTATGCATTTGCCTATTCTTCATAATTTATATGATTGGAATCATACATTATTTGTTCTTTTGTGTCTAGCCTACTTCTCTTGGCATAATTTTTTAAAGTTCATGTTGTAAAATATATCTGGACTAAAAAAAATGAAAAATATCAGAATTTCATCTTTCTTTATGACTGAGTAGTATTACCTTGAATGTATATATTACATTCATCTGTTGAGCATTTGGGGAACTTTTGATCATTGGTTATATAGTATGTGGGTTGATGGAAAAGGTTTGGGAATAGTGAGGATAGTTGTACAGCATCATGATTGTGATCAATATGATTTTATACTTACAATTTTGTTAAAATGAAAAGCTCTGTAGTTATGTTAAATAATGGGAAGTAACATGAAACTGTTTTTAATTCCCATTTTCTAAGTTTAAAAAAATAATTATGGTTGCATTATAGCAAGTGTCTTTTCTGCATCTCTTTATATGATAATGTGATTTTTTCTAATAAATGCCTCAATATTGAAGGTTCTTTCATTCCTGATATAAACATACTAGTTTTAATCTTCATCCATTAGTCTCCTGAAATAACTTTATAATGTATTTATGATTTTGGTATTTGTGTTTATAGGCATTATTTCAAGTTTCACTATGCATTCCAATCTTAAAAGCTGGGAATTAGTTTAAAGAGCAAATAACAATTTCTTGTTTCAGAAGTGTTTGGTGCAGCCTTTTTCTAAAATCACTAGTGCTGCTGCTTTTCTGAGTGGAAAGCTTTTATTGTTTTCTTACCATGTGGATGTATTCTGGGACTCCGCAAGTATGTACTGAGTGCCCATATCCAGCAACTGTAAAGTGGGCAGAGAGGGACAATTTCCCTGGTGAGTCATTTCCCCCTTGCCCCCACCTTTTCCGTATGTGGGCCCAAGGATCTCTTCATATCTCCTACATCATTTTGAGTCATTTTTTTCCCTAGCATATGACATATTTAATTCCCATTTTCCAAATTTATTGTAGTCTCTTCAAGTTTAAAAGTTCTCTAGACTTCCCATCGTTATCTCTACTAGTTTATGTTTTCATTTTTTCCTTTTAATTTCTTGACCAGAAGGTGGTACATAAAACAAGGTTTAAAAAGATGAATTATTATAATAATATCTGATTCCTATTCAGTGCTTCCAAGCTGTTCTAAATTTCCTTGTATTGTGTTATTTAATGCACACAAAACTTCTGAGGTTTAAGGTGAAAGCCTGTGACCTAACCTTGTGTTAATCGTCTCTAGCTTACGTATTGAAATCTGCCTCCCTTTGATATCTTACCATTATTTCTGTTTTATGAATCCCATAAATCCCTTCCTTCCTTCTCTTCTTCACTTGAATATTCAGCTACACATTTCACAGCCTCTGCAAGAAATAATTACTAGGGACAAGAGTGGTAGACACCACCAACAGCAGCAAATGAGAACGACCTTTTCACACACACACACATACACACATACACACACATACACAAACACACACACACACATACACACAAACACATACACACACACACACACACACACACATACAAACACAATGAACCAATACTTCTTGCTCCCTGCTCTGTTTAGGAACAAATGTTTATTTTTTAGATGGTTAGAATGAACTTATCAAAAGTTCTTATGAGAAAAAGACAAAAATAGGTAAACTGAAAATGTCAAACTTAGAAAGTCCCCTTTGGGTGAATGGGAACCAATAGGATTAGACTTAAATACGTCTTCCATGGAAGAGATTCTGGAAATTTCATTGTGTATTGTACAGAAAGCAGAACCAAACTGAGAAAGCATACCAGGAAAAAGATTTTAGTTAAGTCTGAGGAAGAGCTCTCTAGTAATGGTGGCTGCTCTCTGTGAATGGTAGGGGTGAGAGGAGGTGCTGCTTCATAGTGTGATGGCTTTCTTCCTCAGGAACGGTGACCATGTAGTCTTGAGAGTGGAATAGATGCTAATAATGATAATTACATACTGTTGAAATAATTATTGATTGACAAATTATTTTTAATTTATTGGAGAATTTATAAAATAATTTGATTCAAAGGCTATCTTAGGCATTAAATTGATAACAAGTAAATAAAATATCTGTGGATATTAAAGCAAGAGTAAAATGATTTTCTGCATATGAAAGTCATACAGGCATAGAATTTTTTTTCTTATTTGAATAGTTCGATCGCTTACTTATATGTCAGCGCCTCTCCACTTTCATCTCCTTTCCATTTACTCCCCAAACCAGACCCACTGCCTTTGAGTTGATGCAGAGTCTGCAGAGTGACCTGTAGGGATACAACAGAACTGCCCTTTGAGTCTTCCTGAGACTGTCCCTCTTTACAGGAGTCGAAAGGCCTGTCTTTCTACCAGGGACCGGCTAGAGAATCACAGCCCAGAACCACTACACCTGCAGAACTCCTTATTCCAACTCTAAATCCCTTGTAGTCAAAAGATTCCACTGACTGGAGAGATATCTTGTCAGCTGGTGCAAGATGATTTTGTTGCTAGGTGGATATGAATTAGCCCTGACTCACTGGTAGCTTAAGTATAACCGAAAGGAAATTTCCCTGGTACGGTGGTATTTTCATGATGATTGATATGTTTGAGTCCACTGCTGGGGGGTTTTCTGTCAACCCATCTCATTGAGGCCTTCCTTCATTTTTTGCTAACCCTGTACTTCACTGTACGTATGCATTTTTCTAGTGAATGGTCTTTACTAACGATGTGTCTGAAGTGAGTCCGAATCTTGCCCTCCTTATTTCTAATGAGCTTACTGTCTGTACTTCGAGCCTAGTTCATTATTCTTCTGGAAGTTTCTGGTAGATTTAATCATTTTCCCCCAATATCCTAATTCAAAAATTCAACTCTCTTTTGCATTTTTATGGACCAGCTTTCAAATGCCTCTTCCAAAACCCAAACCAAACTCTCTGCCATTGAGTCATTTCTGACTCACAGAAACCCAAGAGGTCAAGGCAGAATTGCTTCTGTTGAAAAGGAAATGGCTTGATTCAGACACACAGGAGTCACCCAAGGGAGA